>CAEGAE010091773.1:0-35179 GCA_903067095.1 Girardinus metallicus | reverse complement strand
ATATATATAATGTCTAAAGTTTGTCAGAAGCCGTGTAGATGATACAGCCAACATATGGATATAGGTGCTGTGGTAAGATGAGATAAAAATTGAACTGCCAGGCCTACATTCAAAATGCTATGTCTGAAAAAAAAAAACACTGCACTAGAAAACATCCCTACAGCGAAACAATCCATAGAAAGAAATACAAACAATACCAACAAAGTGAAATTAAAAAGTGGTGGCTACACCACAAAACAAATGAATAAGACAATATAAAACAAAGAAATATTTTTTTAATCAGTCTAGATGAGGATAAGTATGTAAAAAAATCTTCTTTTCTTTTTGAATTTCCACAATGATAACTTAAAAATTTAATGAACAAAAGATACATTTACAGATGTATCGTTCTACTGATGCCTTTTCTTCACTTTCCCTCTCAGATTGCAGCAACATGAATTAAGACACAACAAAATACTTAGGACTATTGATACATTCCATAGTATTTCCATTTCCAAGTACAAATTTGTTTTTCTGTGTTCTGTAATTAAACTTCCTGTCTTGGAAACATGTAGCTGAGCTACATATAGAAAAGTATGTGACTGGTGGGAGAGGTTTCCTTGTTGTTGTAATTGATGTGTTTTCAAACAGAACAGCAGTCTGCTGAGTTGGAGTGGGATGTTTCAAGGAAAGAAATTAAGAATTTCTTACCTTTGCCTGGAGGTTCATATTATCTAAACCACAAAAGCTTAACTTACAAATTACCGCTTTGCAATAGGCCAGTTTGGACTTCCATGTGACATGTTCCAGTGACAATTAGATGTATATTTACTTTTGTCATGATCAATAGCTTTGTTGCACAGTTTCATGTTTGTGTTCGTGTTTTGCTTCCAGATCAGTCTGTTGTTTTTCTAGTTGGTCTCTGCTATGAACTTGGATCAGTGGCTTGTATGTTACTTCACGTTCAGTTCTGGATCTTTTAGTAGCTTCCCGCTTTGGCGGATCTATCACAGAGGCAACTTATGATGAAAACCCAAAATGCTTGAGGGCAGGTTAGGTTTTAAGATAAGAGGATCTGACATGTGAAAAGGATAGGGAAGGCAGAGGTGTGTGAGCACTGACACATATTCATCTAGTTTCTGTTTCTTTCAGTGCAAGGCTTTTGGCTTTTACCAAGAAGCTTTTTTTATTGCAGAAGAAATGAGAAACTTATGTAAGTGTCAAATTTGCTTATACATCCCAACCAAAAACAACAAAATTTAATGTAACATATGATAAATTAATTTTAGAACAAAAGATTAAGTAAAAATAAGTAAATGAAAAATAAAAAGGCAAAACATTTTAAATCTTTTAAATCCACATCTGATGTGGCAGAATCTGCTGAAGGGGCAACTATAAGTCACTCATTCTACAAACCTGGCTTTTATAGTATAACTAACTGTGCAAACAGTCTAATATGTTTCTAAAAACTAATACTGTATGTCACCCTGAACACACCATTACCTCTGTGAAATATGGTGGTGACTTTGTGTGGAGGGGATGAAATACCAGTCAATATTGGAAGAAAACCTGTTAGAGTTTACACAAGATTTGAGACAGGAGTAGAGAGTCACTTTGCAGTAGGACTGCTTTTCTAAACATGCAACCAGAGGTACAATGGAATGGTTTTGATCAAACTACATCCATATATTACAATAATGAAATGAAATAACATCAGACTTGTATAACCCTTTTCAGGACCTGCAAAGACGATTTCCATTCATGAACACATTCACACACACTGATGATGGCACGCTGTGTAGCCACAGCTGCCCTGGGGCAGTCTGACATAAGCACGGCTGCTATATCACACCATTGGCCCTTCTGGCCACCACCAGCAGGCAAGGTGGGTGAAGTGCCTTGCCAAGGACACAAAGACATAGGCGAATGGAGCGGATGCCTCCGCCACACCTAATTAGCCCAATATTCATGAAAACCTTAAGAAGACAACGAAGGCCTTCTCCATTTAATTTATTTTTACAAGCATTTTGGTAGATATTTGTATTAGTTGGTGAAACAGACATAAATATTGATTCAATAATGAGCTCTGACAACGCTACCCACATAATACAGTCCCAAACAATTCCTCTGAGTTTCATAATGGGAAAATCGTGATCAGACTTTACAAAAATGATAGAAATCACACTCCACAAAGCATTAAGATAACAAATAGTCGTATGAAATAACAAAAAGTCGTATGAAAAAAGGACACCCCATGAAATCTCAAATTATTTTCTAATGGATATTTACTATAAATGTTGAAACTAGTATTGCTTCATGGAATTCAGGACACATCCACATTTATTCTGACTAAAAATCTCAATGGCTGAGATCATTGTAGCTGATCTAAGCCAGCAACAATGAGATCATAATTACTCAACATTTTGAGGGAGTTTTTCTCTGTTTAAATCAACATTTAGCTTGTTGTGCTCCTGACTTATGAACTGGGAGTTTGAAAGAGCTGCCTGAGGCCTTCGGAAAGAGGATTGTAGCGGCTCATGAGTCTAGTAAGGGATTTGAAGATGTATAAAAAGGACATCCGATCATTCCTCCGCATAGAAAATAATCTTCTAGTGGAGGATATTTAAAGCAACCTGGCCACATGTCCAGGCCTGACCATCCAACTAAGTTCAAGTATATTTAGTTTTAATGGGAGGGGTGAAAGGAAGAAAACTCAGCACTCTATGGAAAATAAGAACACATTGAGGTTTGCCAAAGTGAACATAGACATAGATCAGGACTTCTGGAACAAGGTTCTTTAGAGAGGTTTGTCTAAAATCTAAAATTTTTGGAGGCCAGAACTGAAGACGTGTTTGATGTAAAGAAAACAGCATTCAAGGAAAGTGAATTTATCCCACTCAAAAGATATTTTCACCAAAATGAGTAAAACTGGATATTTTGGGTTTGGTGTTTACTGAGTAAATCTAAGTTATTTTTTTACCTGTTCCCAGATATATAAAAAATTAATGAACATGTGAATGAAAGACAGGGTTGTATTGATTTTCTATATGACTACAAATTACATTAGCTATGTTTCCTATTTATATGTTTATATGCTTGACCTCAAGTCAAAAGGTTTCTCTCTACTTAAGTATTTGATGAGGCAAGTAAAAAATCCATTATTGGTAAGATTTTCAGATGCTAGGATAACAGAGATATTGCTGCCAACTGTTCTTCTTTTGCAAAGCTTTTAATCCAGCTCAAGCTCCCTCTCAAAGCCAGATGAAATCTATTGAACATCTTCCACAATAAATAACGTACAAAGAACTGTTTGTGCTTGTCACAGGATGAGAGAGAAGACATATGTTTTTGAGCATGCTATCACCTTTTACAAAGCTTTTGTTAGAGCATGGAGATGAACTCAAGTCAGGGTAGTTCAAATTCAAAATGCACTCTATGGATGTTTTGCCCCAGGCAAGCTTAAACCTTACCTCACACTACACTCCCACCCCCGCCCCCAGCATCCAAACCCCAACATTTACAATGCACCGCAATAGAGCTGATTTTCTCCTCTATTCCTTTCGCATTAAAACTGCCATTGATTCACCTCATTCTGTTGTCCCAGATATCTGTTGTAGTTTAACATCTCGCTAGGAAATGTGCTGCAAATTAACAGCAATGCTATGCACAAACTCTTTTGTATTGTAAACTATGACTTTTAAAAAAAAAAAAATGTAGGTTAGGTTTAAAATGTTTGGCTACTTGAGCTTACTGGCATCTCCACTGAGGACAGCAATAAAACATTAAGTCTGGTCAGTGCTAGGAGATTGACCTTTGAAGTACATGCTGAACTGAAAAGCAAAGCAGATGATTAAATCAGAAAGCTGTCTTAACTCATCATTTTAACTGTGAATACAGAGAAAATAAAAATTCCAATTAATGCTGGACCTAAAGGAGAAATGCAATAATGCTCATGAACTCATCACATATAGCCTTTTAAAGACATGACTGTTAAAGACATGAAGGCAAAATATTGCCTTCATCTCCTCACTTGCAGAATTACTTCAATCTAACTCACCATAGCATTTGAATGCGTTTAATTTATCAGGGCATTCTGTACTTGATCAATGTTAATTAGGAATTTTAGATGACCCTAATTTGGGCACTACACTAGGGATCCAAAAACATGCTCTGATCATGAGTTGTAAAATGGATTAACAAGAACTGAAGGATGTGTAACCCTCAGAGGAAGAGGACCAACTTTATTTTTTTGTCATTTCAAAAATATCCTTTCTGCCTAATTAATTGTAATCCTAATGTGTCCTACTGCAATGAATATGCCCTGAGAGCAGTTTGATGAGCTTCAGCGAGCACATTTTCTAAACCAACTAATGCATTCAGGACAAATTTGAATGGGTTAATTCATATTCTGAACCCATTCACCTGCAAAATTATTAGAAGTAAAAAAAAAGGGCTAAATAACTCTTTCAAAATGTGGAAATTGGGGGAATAAATCCATGCACGAAAAATGCAATTCAGATTTTGCATATGAAACCTTGAACAACTTCAACTGCAGTTTTAAGACAGGACAGTACAAGAATCGCAAACAATGAGTCTGAAGCAAGTTTTAAGTTCAAGGTATTCGAGATAAATCTAAGAACTATTTAGAGATCTTTTCAAATATATTTTTTTATTCATTTTTTCTTGGAAGAGACTGATTATGCCAACTTTAATGAGACGTGTTACTGCAATGTATTTAACATGACTTCAGGGTCCACAAATGGAAAGCTGGCTGAATAAAACCTGTTCCATTTTTAATTTTCTTTGAGGCTAAGGATGCGCCCATTAATACTAACAGGTTTCACTGACTTGCATTGCACTAGGATGTAGCTCAACCTGGCGTAACCTCAGTTGGTTTGCTGATACGGCGTCGTGAAGCATTTCGTTCCTATAAAATAGAGCTATAGTTTTAATAATCTGACAAGAATTGCAGTACCTTGCAAAAATACAAATATCTAGACAAAAACATGTTAAAATCTTTCAGTCCTTGACACAGATTCTCAATTAGATGTAGATTTGAACTTTGACTAGACCATTTCAAAGCATGTATAAGCCTTCCATTATAGTTCTGGCAGTATGTAATTGTTTTACCAAAAGTTGAACTTCAATTGTAGTCCTACTGTAACTTGTTTGTAGCCTCAGCAAACTATCAATCAACTTTTTCCAAGCATTTAGCTTCATCAATGTTCCCATCAACACTGACCTGCCTCCGCTTAGCCTACCTACTCAATAAAAGCATCCCCACAGCATGATGCTTCCACCACCATGAGTTGCAATGGACATGGACTTTTCATTTTGTATGTACGCCAGAAAGTTCACTTTTCTCCATACAATCTTTATTAATGACCAATTTTTGTGGAGTAAAAACTAATTTATACTTTCCTTGACTTGCATGGCCTGTAATTTTAGGTGACCCATCATGTCTTGGCAAGTTTGTAGATGTGCCACACTCATTCCATCTTCAGATGATAGATTAAACAGCAATACATGAGATGAGATGGTCACACATTGCCATATTGTTTTTAAAGTAACCCTGCTTAAACAGTCCACTGTGTTGGTCTTTATTATAGGCCTTTATGGAGCAGTTGTGTGAGTATTGCCTCTGTGCAATTTAATATACTGACATGAAATTGCACAGAGATAGGCAGATTTTTATTGCAAATTGTCATTTAGTGAGGTTTTTGAGTCCAAGCACATTGTTTTGCCCTAAAATATTCAAACCTCAACCTGAGGTCATAAATTTGTTTTAATAAATGAAAAAAATGAGACAACCACTCAGAGAGATGAGTCTGTGGTCAAGACCAGTGTTCTGTTTCACAGCTTGAGAGAAACTGGTCCAGACTTTCACCTAAATTGTAACAGACCAAGACAATGAAAACATTATTCTGTCCTCTCTCTCTCTGTGTCTCTCTCTCTCTCTTACACACACACCCCCACACAGTTTGTCTCTGTGCCCTAAAACAAACATCCTGGGTGACAGTTTTGTCTATGGATTCATTTGCAAGCATACAGTCGTGTGCATCCTTGCAACACCTAACTTCCTCCCTTCCTTATTCCAGTCTCATTTTCTCATCCTACGTTGCCCTTGATTTCTAACATCTTCTCCATTTCACCTCCCTCCTTCTTCTTTCATTCTCTTTCTCCTCCTTCTCCTGCAGCAAATCCCTCGCTTCCTTCCACCTCTTCACCCACTGCTGCCGGAAGGTTTTCAGAAGCTGTTACATAACACACTTCAAATTATCACAGCGTATGCATTATGGATACGGGCAGATATGGCAGACGTCGTAGGATGCGATAAGAAAGACGGGGGAATAAAATTTCTGATCACTTGCTTTGCAGATTAAATGGGTCAATCTATCATTTCCATGGTTATGGAGATTAACAGAAATGGTTCTGTCAGCTGCTGTGTGTGCGGCACATCTGTGAACTTGTGCTACTGAATCATCTCCCATCTCAGCACCAAAACACTGATAACAACTGGGTGATTCTGATGACACATGACAGTAGTTCCTACACTCTCCCACTTTTTTAGAGTAGTCATGTCCCCCCCTTTCCTGAATCTTGCACTGTCATTCTGTATTTCATCCCCTGTTTAGCTGTTTCCAAATAATTCCTTCTTCTTTTTACCTCTTTCATCATCCCCTTGTTGTTCTTCCTGCATTCTAGCCGGTCTCATCCCCGATTCCCTTTTCCCAGCTGTCTGTGTTCTAGGGAATTACAGAAGTCATGCTTCACCCAGAAGATACAGGACAGTGCCTGGGCACACAGCTCAGGCAGAAGTCAGCTCCCAGAGCACTTAATGCTGCTGAAAACATCACCAGCAGTCATGTTCAACCTTCACTTCAGCCTAAATACTCCCCGAGACAAAAAAAAAAGGAAGAAAAAAAAATACAGTAATGCCAGATGATAAAAGAATCATATAGCGAAGCCTAAAACACTTGGAAAATCCCCCCCAAAACCAGGAGATACTCTTCACCCATGCATTATAGATCAGTGGTAACTCAGCTCCCCTATGGATCCCACACAGAGTGACATGATGAAACCAGACTGAGTGGCTAATATTTGTCACATTGGGATGTATAATGGGATGTCAAATACAATTTTCACGCGTGAGTCCAGATTACTCAATATCAAGTAAATGGATTAATTCAAATCAAACTAGCAACAGAGCCCCTGCATCTAATCTCTTCCCCCTTCTTCTTTCTGAGCTACAGCTTAGTATTCCTCTGTTTTCACCTCATCTGCTCTGCAAATTCTCTGACTGTGCACTGACTGTGCCAGGTTTCCTTCGCCTCTCCTGATATGAACATAAAATAAAGGTTCCAGCAGGGTCATTGGGTTGGATGTTATGAGTCTACCTTCAGCTCTCTGATTTGGAGAAGTTAACTGTGCAGCAGGAAGCTGAAAAAAATCTCCTCAGGATTAAAGGGAGTCTGATTGATCTGACAGTTAAGTGTGCCTACCTCCTGTATTGATTTTAATGAATTAAAATCAAACATCAGAGCACCCCGATGGCAAAAAAGGCCTTGGAGCATAAATATTAGTGGAAACTACTACTGGGTCATGGTGGAAACTGAGGTAATTATAAAATTTTTAAAATGAATAACAGAATATTAACAATCATTCCTGTCTGAAAAGTGGAAACGATAAAGTTTATCAAGGTTGGAAGATGAAATCCTAAGTTAGCCTTGCAAAAAATATTCATACACTTAACTTTGTCATGTTACAACTTCTAATTTATTTGGAGGGGTATGTGATAGACCAACACAAAGTAGTGCATAATTGCAAAGTGTAATGCATGCTTTATTAAAATAATTACAAATAAAAACTTGAAAGGTTTAGCATCTCTCTCTATCTACCTTTACATGTCACCTAGTTAGAAACTAGAGTCCAACCATAACAGGACAGCTGTGTACACGCTACAAATCTGGCCTTTATGGAGTAGTAGGAAGAACGTCACTTAAAGAGGACGCTATAAGAAGCTGAAAGTATAGTTAATGTTAAAGTTACCCTGGTACTCTGAGTCCAGTGCAATTACTTGCTTTGAGAAATCCGTTATGAAAAAACTTGGTCCATCTATATGTAAGTCAATTCTGTATAAATATAGCTGTTCTGTGAAGGTAATGTGTGAATCTTTAACACACCCCATTCACTCAGTGAGCCCTTGTGGCAGAATCATGCTATGCAGATGGTTTTCCTCAGGAATGACAAGATGTGGGTCAAATTTCTGAGGCATCAAATACCTTCTAACAGGAAAACCTGTGAAGAAGTCAAAAAACCTTGATATCTAAGACAAAAGTTCGTCTTCCAGCAGGACAACAAAAATAAGCATAAAATAAGAGCCACAACTAAATAGTACATACTTGTGCTAAAATGACCCATTCAAAGTCCAGGCATCAGTCCAACTACGAATATATTGCAAGACTTGAAAATCAATGTCCACAGACAGTCTCCATCGAATCTGACTGAGCTCGAGCTATTTTGCAAAGAAGAATGGGAAAAACTGCTGGTTGTACAAGGATGGTAGACATGCAACTACCAATGCTTCGATGTAACAGCAAGTAAATCTTGACTCACATGGATTAAATACAAATGCATGTCACACATCTTTGTCAGTGAAAAAGCTAGTTAAACCCATGCATCCTTTTTCTTCAGCATTTTTTTATTATGTATTAATTTGCTTTGGTCTGTCATAAAAAAAATTCCAGTTAAACACATTAAACTTTGCAGTTGTAATGTGACAAAATGTGAAATAGTTCAAAAAGTATTAACACTTTTATAAGGTGCTGAAACCATCTTGCCTTCCTGTCATTTTGAAATATGTATTTGATAAGAAGAAACATTTCTGGATCATTAAATTTAACATCAAACTCAGAATAAGCAATTTGTTATTAAGATAAGAGTCAAATGGAGGAAAAGTTTGTCAAGTCAAAAGTTCTACTGCGAAAATTATACAATAGGTGGATGGAGGTCAGCCGGGCCTAATTCTTTCTGGCGTTTATTACACAAATCTCTCATGAAAGTGCAACAGCAAGAGTTTTTTTTTCTTTCTTCTTTGTGTGTAGTGTAGATGTGTCAGCCCTAATTCACTTTAAATCACTGTGTGGAATAGCCGCTAATAGCCCATTGATGTGAGTGACAGTTAACGTACATCTAGTAACAATTATCTGTAAAGACAGGGGCAGTGGGCTGGTGTTAGTATTCAGAGGAATAGCTCGATATAGTCTGCCAACAGCTGTATGTCCTGTCAAAATGTCTTTGAGCAAGACACAGAAATCCCCCATGCTTATTCCAACGGAGACGCTCTGGATTAATGCTGTCGGCTGAATGCCTAAAATTTAAAGACGTGGAATACAGACTTAGGAACTGTCCAATAAACTGAAAAGACGAGGCTGTCCATTACAAACTCTACACAAATCGTCTCGCTGTCAAAGTTTTTTAATAATTTCTCTATCAATCAAGGGCATGCGCACACGCATTTTCCAACTGTTAAACCACAAAACATTTCAGAGACATCAAACATACTTGTAGAGAAAAATGTAACTTTAGCCAAATGTGAACTCTCTTCAAACCATCACATTTCACTTTTTGAATGAGTTACTTCTCTAAAGCAGTATCCTGCCATGCACTTGTGCATACTCTCTCTCTCTTTTTCTCATTTTTTTTTCTCTGCTGTGTTTATAATTTAAACACTTTGTCATGTTTTATCAGTGTAGAAACAGCCAACTGATGCACAGCTGGGACAGAGCAATGGTGAAATTAAGAGTAGCAAGAGATAACCCAGAGGCTTGCTGGCTGAAACAGAACGCTTCAGATGGAGACTGAAATGGTACGAAGAGCGCTACAGAGAAACTGGCTCTCCCTTTTTCTCTCTAAATATGCTGTATGCCAAATTCACAATGGCACTTTTGGCAGTTCAAACTTGTCTGGGTATCCAAAATCCCCAAAACATAAGGATGGGGTACTCTATATGCTGTTGAAGAAGCAGAAGTGTTTCTCACTGACATTCCTGCTTGAGGTTGCAGACTACACTTCAAACTGTGGAGCTACTTTACTTCATGTCAAAACTCACAAACAGGGTTCAGCAGGTACATATATAACGTTTTATAGGAGTTGTTAACTGTTGGATGGACTCAAATGTGAGAGGATATTTCATATTAAAGAAAAAGGAAGAGAGTTACAGGAACAGATTGACACAGCTCAAAGAAATATTCCCCTGTGCTGCATGCTATATCTGTTTCCAGAATTTATTTTATTATCATTTTTATGTTTTATTTTTTTCCTATGTCCAGTTTTATTCTTGATAGCACATTTAGTCCTCCTGGGCATGAGTGATACAAGTCTTTCATATCTCCCAATGGCAATGGTTCTGTCATTCCTTAAGAAATATTCTATTCTAGTAATTTTTCTCAAGCTAAGGGTTTGTTGTACTCTAATAGAAAAAAAAAATCAAGGTCAACACTCAAAGGACATTTGAAATAGCATTTTTTATTGTTATCTCTCTTTGGAAATTCTCACATGGTTGTTGGGATCATCCTAACAAACCTCTAGGGCATTTCATGTGTTACATTATTGGTACTCTAGACAAGCCCAGATCTCTGCACCTTCTTATTCCATGTAGAATAAAAGCCTTTAGAAGCAAAACTGTGCTTAAAAGAGTGTGGTCAGTGTAGAATAATTCATACCACATTTGACTGATTTATATTTTTTGGTTTTCACACTTTGCTCAATCTCAGTTGGTTCCTTTGAAAAATAGGCCCATTTTTTTTTTTCCATAAAGAGTTGGGCTTTTCAAGATATGTTCAGTGTTATTTGAAGAATCATACAGATCAGGTCTAACTGTTGTAAATGGTTTATGTTTGATATTTTAAACAAAAAGGATTTTAATTATCACTCCAGATAGCCTATAAAAGAAAGAGAGAGAGAAATATCCCTTTAATTTATTATCAAAATATGACAAGTGTATGGCCATATTTTCTTGCAATGCTTACAACGTAACATCACAGTGTAGCACTCCCATTGAGTATTCTGGTAGTAATGGAAACTACAACAATGTTTTTCTCTTTTTTTCTTTTTAGAGTCCTTGTGTCATATCCTAATGTAATGTCACCCTGAGCAGGGAGCCACAGTGTCTATATCGAAAACAGCCACTGCTCATAAGTCTGGGAAGTTGTTTTTTCATTCACTTTTTAGTTACACACAGCGCTCCATAAATGTAAATCCCTAACACTTAAGAGTCATTACATTCATATCATCAGTGAGCATTCATTGCAATTCAGTTATGTGGGCCAGGCTTATGCTGAATATGCCAGATCATCTTATCCAAATATTTCTTAGTATTTCACTTAACATAAAGCTGCCATGAAAGATACAAGGTCTTCTGTGCCCAGTTTTCTCACCAGTGTTTTTATTTTCTTGGACTCTGCCTGTAGTTGTTGACGCTATGCCATCTCCTTTGCAATTCTTTAAAGAGTCACAGCAACACACAAGATCCTTGTGCCAAATAATTATGCATCTACTTTTTTGTGCAGGGCTACCTAAAGAAAAGCTAACAGTACATGACATGATTTACCAAATGGCCTCCCTAGACACAGCATGTCTTATTTTGTGTGCCTGTAGACAATTCAGACACTCATTTAAGGAGCTTTCCGTGAGCCAACTGGGCTCAGATGGTCGAAACGTACTTGAATCCTGACTCAATTTAATGCCACATTATGGTTTGTGAATGGAAAACAAAAAGTAGTTTTGACTCCCTCTAAGAATTTTGGAAATTTCTGCTGCCTTAATATTTTTAAAGCTTTTATGCTAGCGTGTGACTTCCAAATTATCCTGAAATATTAAGAATAGCAGTTATGTTGCTGATCAGGTCTACACAAGTATACAAACAGACAATTACATAAAAGCAGACAGATTTATGTTTTGAGTGTTTCAGCACCACAGAGACTGATGGAAAGACTGACGCTCAAGGTTTCAGCACCATGGATAGAGGCACGGAAGATGGAACATAAGCGAGGGAACATATGAGTGGAGGGACTTTTTTACGCCACAGTGTTAAATAAGGGATTCTTCAAGTATATGTTTGCGCAGGATGAGAAAAGTAGCAATGAAGAATGAAGGGGGAGAAAGACGAAAAGAGAGGTAGGTGTGTGAGTGATGTAAATAAAGTCTCTTTGAAGAATGGTTCAGCAAAACCTAACTCTCCTTGAGGTTTGCAACACCCAAGCATCTTCAAAGACAAATCTCTGGGGACAAAAGACCGTGTCCAACACAAGCGTACACTCAGCTTTTCACATGTTCATTCACAAATTTGTACAACAGAGTGCAATACAAAAAAAAACAAAAAAAAAACCCATCAACATTTGCAGATAACCCTCCCTTCGCTGTACCTTTTTGCACAAACACACAAATGTTTATGTTTAAAGTGCTTTTGAGTGGATTTTGTTTCAAATAACACATTTCAAAGGCAATATTTGTTCCAATGTTTATAGTATACACAGACATCTTGACAATGAGTCAGTATTATACTATTTACTAGAGGGGCGGTACGTACAATCAGAGCGGGTAGGTGAGAAAGCAGCAAGGCCACTCATCAGTCCCCAACCTTGTGTCTGTTATAATGCTGCACTGTGCGGTAGGCTTGCTCCTCTAGCTCAGTGGTGCGTAATCACACAGCAGCGTCAGATCTAGCTGTGACTCTTAATATGCTCTCGTTAAATCAGGTGCTTTCCCATTATATTTGTTTAAGAGGGTTGTTTCAGTCCACAGCAGTCATCTCATCCTTTGACTTCTGTGGGTTCAGTTGCAGAACTGCTGAGTGGACTGTTTGGGTTGAGAGAGACCAGCTTTAAGGCAGAAATGTACTGTCAGAGCTTAAAACTCAAGCACATTTATTTCGGTTATGCTCTCACTTAGGAGATATACGAAGAAAAAGCAAAACAGGAGCTTTTTTTTTTAAGGCAGGAAAATAAAGGGAAATTGAAGTGAAGTTGTGCAATTAAACAGAAGCAAGTCTTCCAGGAAGGAGAGATTAAGGCGAGTATGATATGTCCAAGGAAGCAAAATGTATTGTTTAGCCCATTGGCATTGTAGTTGTTCTAATTCAGCAGAAGCCCCAACAGGATCCTACGTTCTTCTTCAAACATGCAAAGCCAGGAGCGCTTCCTCTTAAAGGTCTGTGTGAGATTTGCACACTGCCGTTGATGTTTAATTGGTTACAGCACTCGACTGAAGAGGACAAAAAAATGTTTGAAAACACAGGAGCAAAAAACAGAGGCTCTGTAGGTCAAGCTTCTCAAATAAGCTTTTGACACATGAATTTTTTACTTTTTTGCAAAGCTTCAAATACTGAAGCCTCTTTTGTCAAGGTAATTCTGAGCTATAAATTCCATCTAGCATACCTATACTGGAGATTTTTTTTTATGCATGCTTTAGTGTTTAATGTGGGAGTCAGGGTTACATTCAAATACTCCAGCGATGGTTGTGCTCATCTGACTGAAGGAAAACAAGCTCAAACAAAATGCTCTCTCATGTGAGCAAATACAAAGACAGAATTTATTACATCTTCAAATAAAAGGTTGTACCTGTTTTGACATGCACGAGGCGAAGCAAGAATCCCTGTTGCATCCTGCTTGATATAAAATAGTTGCTGATTTGTGGGATATGCAAATACATGCATATCACAGGAACCCTTAATTGTTGCTCGATAAACCAAAAACTGGTCAGTCAGCACACTGTGTTTCAGAAAATATCGGTGTTGACAAGTTTTTAGGTCTCACCTTTGTACTAGGCATCTTTATTTAACATCTGCTACTTTGGCTGAAATATGTGCGACAGAACATTATTAGGCTGTAACCCATTATATTTAAAACATATGCAAGACTTAATAAAGCAGTCTGAAATGCAAATATTCTACTAATAAGGGAAATGCATATATTTACTAAAGCCTATTTTTTTCCTTAAGCTGATAAGCACTCAGAGTTGCACTTACCAAGCTTTGTGATGTTGTATAGCAAGTATAAATGTCAGTTTACCAAGGCCATTATACAGAGACAGACTCAGATATTTTCTTGTGACTAGAATTGAACAATTTTATGAAAACTAAAAGAATTCTCTCTTTTTCCAATCAGTCAACACACCCACAAGTCAAACTGATGACACTCTTCAGTGCAGAACTTATTTCTTACAGAACCAAACAAGAGCTTTTCTAATAATCAAGAGAAAACAAAAAAGCTCAATCTTGATTAACCCCAGAAGTATGCAGCAGACTCAAATCTCCTTCACACACTGTTGTCTCTAATATAAATAATAATACCAACATAAAGTGCATCTATATAATAAACAAATGAACAATTTAATAATTTCACACATACAGTAATAGCAATATGTGGCTTATTTGCTGTCAAATGTTGAGTTAGACATTTTAATGTATTTTGATCAGGAGGATTTAACTGGACTTTGTAGATTTTCAGTAGTACAGGAAAACAGTTATGTGGCTTACAGCTGTTTAGCAGGAAAATCTTTTTA
The DNA here is from genome assembly GCA_903067095.1 of Girardinus metallicus. Lineage (NCBI taxonomy): Eukaryota > Metazoa > Chordata > Actinopteri > Cyprinodontiformes > Poeciliidae > Girardinus > Girardinus metallicus. The sequence goes on along the minus strand of CAEGAE010091773.1, from coordinate 20,638 downwards.
CTTTTATTACTATTATATTATAAACTTATAAGGTTGTCCAATAATTTTATTCTTATTTATATTAGGAGCAGAGACAACATCACACAGTGTGTGAGGGAAATTTGATTACTAATGAGGAATCAGAATAATCTAAAATTGCTGTCAACACGTTTGCAAGATATGTGCATCTCCACTATTATATTTAGCTTTTCTAAGAATGCCTTGTGTCTTATAGTTGCCCAGGTGCACAGACGTTAATCATAAAATAGTGCATATGAAGAAAAAGGAATGCAGGGGAAGCTGAAGTCTGTAGAAGGCTCAATACAGCGACTCTTAATGTAGTGTGAATTCTACTACATCAGCACCATGTGCCCAGTTCATGTGCCTGTCAGGAAAATACAAATCCTTTGGAGGTTTGGATAATGTTGTCAACTCCTGGAGGTTAAAGGCGTCTGTGCATGCTGGCATTTACAGACTTACAGACAGACACACACACACTGTCCAATCAGGCTGCATAGGATTGTAGTTTATTGTAATCTCCTTGTCAGTATGAAAAATATTAGCACTTTCTGTTGTACCTTGGTTAAGTAGATAGAAACAATAGGGTAGTAATCCCATTACTCCCTGTCGTTATAAACAGTGTTGAAATTTAATGATCAAGAAAAATTAGCTTGTCATTAGATGTGGAGATTGAGCAACTAATGATAATAAAAATTTTACAACTGAGTAATATTATTTAAATATCAGAATTATTAACATTTAATTACTAAATAGTCACATAACATGAAGTTAATGTTTACATAGTGACATTTGTGTCTCATATTCATAATTACGGAATAAATCTAAAGACAATCTGTCAACTACATGGCAATAGAATGGTAACGCTGCATGCATTAATACAATGTTTATTACAGTGCACAATTTTAAATTAAAACTGAAACAATGGGTACTAATGTTGAACAATCAAATACTAACTGCAAAGGTAAAATGATGCTTCTATCTCCACCAATACTATGGCTCTGCCCTAGAGCAACTAACAACCTAGCTAACCATTGAACCCCAGGTCAGACATATAGCAAAACTCCAAATAAAGTCCTTGTGATTCCAAACGTTTTTTTTTTCATTTCTGAGCAGTGGATACCAGGGCGATTTTGGCTATATTTAGTTGTGAAAAAGTATTTTTACATGCTTATCCAGATTTGTGCCCTGAAACAAACAGGTCCCAGAAGTCTAGAGACATACATTTAACTTTATTGCTTGGTTGCTTCTTTGATGTGCTCTGTCAACCGTGAGACCTTGTTTTCCAATCCAAATCATGTTCAGTCAACTGAACTTGCCACAGGTGGACTGCATTCAAGTTGCAGAAGTATCTCAAGGATGATTGGTGGAAGTCGGAGAAACCCCGAGTTCAATTTTGAGTTGGATAGCAAAAACAGGTGAATGTATGAGTACTTGTTATGTTTCAAGGTTTGTATTGTTATACATAAATAAAGAAAAATCTAAGATGTTTTCCCTTGGCAATTTTAACTATTTTGTGTAGACTATTAAAAGAAAACAAAACCTAAATCTGTTTTAGAAGTGACAGCTTGTGGATACCTTCTGTTGGCACTTTATGTAAAAGTTTTAGATGCTGAAAGACAGTTTCTCTAAAATTATTGTAGCTGTGTTGACTCATCATCGAGCTCATCTCTCCTAAATAGTCTGGAAGAAGGAGAAAAAGAAACAAGAAGAAACACCTCACCTGCGTTCCTCAGCTTGCGGTTCCTGAACACCGAGATGATGACCAGCAGGTTTCCTAGCACATCAACCACCGTGGTGAAGATCAAGACACTGGCCAGGATAGCAATGACCCAGGCAGGGCGAGCGGTCCCCTCCGCGGGCAGGCTGCGCTCCAGCTGCCCCAGCCGTGGCTCTGTCCGGTTCTTCAGGAGCATCAACGTGTCCGGCATCACTCGGTCCACAGCGCGAAGCTGCCCGCCTCAAGTCCCCCTCTAAAATGTTGATTTTTTTTTTTTCTCTCCTTTTGTTATTATAAATGTATTTTTTTATTATTATTATTATTTCAACGTCCCGCCGGCACCGTCGGTACCGGTGTGTCCTAGATGAAACATGGAGCGCACCCTTCCCCGAGTTCCACGAGAGCGCAGGTAAAGTCCGCTACTTAAAGGCGACAATTAGTTGCTGTGGTGATCACGTGTGACGTATGGAGTTGCACGGACTCTTGGTTTCCTTTTTTCCCTCACATCTTCAGAAGCAAAGTGACCGGTCCACGTCCCGCAACGAACGACACACGGCCACGGTGCCACACCTCCTGCCGGGAAAAAGGAATGTGAAATGTTTCTCTTTCAGAAAATTATGTTCTAAGAACACGGCTCATGTTTCTGAACTCTTAATGTGACGCCTTACCTGGCTTGCTGGTTGGCATTTGTAACTCTCCTTCGTCTGGGTGTGCTGACAAAAAAAAAAAAAAAAGGGTAAATAAAAATGGAAAAGCGAGCTGTAAGCGGTCAAATGGTTGGGTATATTTCTGTGTTCAACGTGCAGCTTAGTTATCTTCTTTAGCGATGTGTGACGTCCTGTCCATGTACAGGACCATACAGCTGAAACGACGTAACTGGAGCTGAACGTAGCGAAATGTCACACAGTAGCAGCCCCTGGTGAGACACTGATGATGATGATGATGTTGATGATGATGATGATGTGGAGACATCCACAGAGTGAGGATGGAGCGAAGACTCGCCTCTTTCGGTGTGTGTGTCCCCCTCTCTCTCTTTCTCCTTCATCCTCTACTCTGCGTGCAAACAAAAAATATTTTCCATTTTTTGCCCCGCTGGATTTTAGTCCACGTCTATCCCGGCGTGACCTCCCAGAATCTGCCTTTGATCTCGGCACAATTGCTCGGAGGTGCTCCGACTGTAAGCACACAGAGTCAGGTCGGTTTGGGAAATCCAGTGATCACGCTGTGACTTCGCGTAATCTTTTCTTTTTCTTTTCTTTTCCTTTCTTTTTTTTCCCCCCCACCGGGGTGGACGGGGAGGACATTTTGAAAGTAAAAATGATTAAATCAGACATGTTGCCGCTGTGTATGTTTCTCAAAATCAAATTTTAGACGTGAAATAAATAACATATGGAGGTATATAGATTATATGAGTTGTAAATACAACTGTGTAATTTATCGATTGGATGAATGCTTGAACAGTGAGCGCACGTTTCTGGACTCTGGAGTATTTGTGAGCAGCAGAGTCACAGCAAGTGGAGGTGGCAGTTTAATCCCATTCATGCTTAACATGGGTGACTGAAAAGGGTGGGGGACTGGAGGCAACAGTGCAGTCAGGCTCTCTGGATTCATAAGTTATCAATTATCTGTGTCAGTTGTGACACATTGGGGCCGGTGCCATCACTCCCATGTTTAACCCCTTGCTGCTGGTCTGCAGCTGGATGCCCTTAAAAGTCAGCAAGCGGAGATTAGAGACAGGCTATAAAGAAAAGCTGATGGGTTCAGCAGGGTTCGATGTGATGGCCAGGAGACAGACATCTCCTGGTTGCGAGGTCAGTCAGAGCAGCCTGTTCTCTCATGTAGATGGATTTTATATGGAAACGCATTCAGCACTGGGCTCTTGGGCTCATAACAATACCACACATCTGAAGAAAAAAAAATCAATGGCAATGGGAGGAGGTAAAAGAAACAAAAGTTTGCCAATTGAAACTCCACTTCCCTGGTAGTACTCTGCTGGCCTCACAGATGTCTGGATCTATATAGCTACATTACTTTGCAAAAGTATTAATTTCCATTAAAGTTTCCCAGATATTGTCCAAAGTTGTATTTTAGTAGGGTGGTGCATAATTTTGAAGTGGAAAGAACTTGATACATATATCTTTATTCTTCTTATAAAATCTAAAGAAGGGACCAGTTTTCATTTAGTTTGATAGCCCTAGATAAAATCCAGGGTGATCTTGTCTGTGGAAGTCACAGAGTAAGTACATAGTTTAATCCGTCCATCACGAGAGGCAAGGTACACCCTGGACAATTGCATGTAGTTCACTCTGTATAAATGCAGTTACTCTGTAAAGGCATCAGAGCATTGATATAGAACCTCAATCAACAAATGGCATTATGATGACCAAAGCTTAAAGCTAATTGTGAATTTGAACAGAGACACACTGCACAAAGTCTGACTGAACTCAGTCTATTCCAGAAAGAGAAATGGGCAAACATTTCAGTCTCCACACCAAAGGAGCTAGGAGCAATTCCCCCAAAGGTCTTGCAACTGTAATTGCAGTGAAAGGTAGTTTTGACTTTAGGCAATATGTTCCGATACTGAAACCATATATCCTTTCCTTGTCACTTCACATGTGCAATACTTTGTGTTGGTCTGTCACAAAAATCTTGATAAAATATATTTGTTATTGTGGTTGTAATGTAGGAAATCCCAGAATGTGAGTACTTTCGCAATCCGTAGTAGTTTTTTTTGTGTGTGTGTGTGTGTTTTCCCGATGGAATGAACTCTTACAATAATGGCACTGACTTATTATATAACATTGAAATCACACTGTAAAAAAATAAGGAGTATAGTAACATTAGGACAAAAACTGTGTATCAACACCATCCTCTCCAAAGAAAAAAAAAAACTGTAACACAGCTGCTCCATCTGGATACATTCCTTGTGTGGTGACCTACAGGAAAATATGGTTTATTAATATTGATGTCACAGTGTTTCTTTGTTTCAAGTCATTGTTCCACATAGAGATTTGTTGGATCTGCCAGATGGTGCAGCCAAAACAATATCTGGGGAGGGGAATTTCAAGACAAGGAAGGGAAACCAACTAGGCCAAAATAGAGATTAGAAATTTGTTTTATTTTTTAGGAATACAGTGGCATGTTGAACCATGTCTGTAATTCTGATGTACAAGAATATTGTTCATACATACCATTGCCACTATTCTCTGGTTAAATGTCCCCAGCAAATTGTAGAGCAATGACAAACTTCTGGCATTTGTTTCAATTTTTGCAAAATTGACAAAATTTATTAAAACCAGTATGTTAACTGTCATAGATCTAGATTTTGAGAACAGTCCACAAGTTTACAACACGGTTGAAGTTTAGACTATTTCAGAATCTTAATATTAGCCTTTGTTGTCCACTCCAAAATACATTTTCATCTATATTTGGAATCGTTTTTCTGTTGTTGCACCTAACTTTGTCCATATGTCTAGATTTTGATTTGAGGTGACACTCACAATGCACACTGAACCAGTTTCAATGGTTATAAACAGACACATAGCATGCCACCATGCTTGACAGATGGTGCAGTGTTCTTAGGTTTTAGAGCCACACATACTGTAGATCCCTCCAATTGTACTTCTAGGCACCTCAACCAAACAGCTCAGCCTTTGCCTTGTCTGACTCTAAAATATTCTCCAGAAGGACTCTGGACCTTGTTCATCTGGGGAGTCGCAAATTTCAGTCATTCAGGTTCTTAAACCAACCATCCCAAATTAATTTGACAAATCTTACCAATAGGAATCATTAAATATGAAGCTAGCACTACACCTGAAGGTTGGAGATAACTAAAACAAAATAATCTGATCAAAGTTCAACTTGCCAAATGACATTTCAACAAATGTCAGTGAGGATCTATGTTTATGTTTGAGTTTGTGTGTTTGATTTTGAACCTCTGTAGAGAAAAACAATAAATTCATACTTGTTAATATATTTTCTGTTGTATGATAATTTCACAATGAAAAAAAAAAAAAACACATCCTTAAAGGCCCAAAATTAATAGCAGAGTGATTACCATGGTAATCGTATATAAACCAAACTGCATAGTTGATTTTGTATTGTGTGACCATTTTAAAATAAAATATTAAGACTCTCATTTAAATGGGTTGTAAGTCAGTTCATCACATTTGCACAAAACAAAAATATTGCAGGGAATTTGGTGGAATTGGGTCTAGATCCAAAGAACACATAAAGAGATTTTGATGTAATCTGGATTTTGAATTTATGTCATTAGATTACCATTTTGAAGTCACAACACAGAACATTGCAAATAGATAAAACCTAGGGAGGGATGTTTTAGGTTTGTATGATGCTAAACAAATATAAAGAATTTAAGTGTGATAGCACAACTTATATAATTTTTTTTATCTAAGGCTGTGACACTCTACTAAGACTGTTTTTTTCACACACTTCAAGTGAGTTAAGGTTATTCTAACATTTGGTTCATCGCTTGGACTAAAAGAGTTTCTACAAAAGGCCTTTTATGTTTCCTCAGTCCAACAAAAACCTAGTAAAAATCACAGCAACTTCAGCATATCTTGATGCTTATTCTGCTGGCGAGCATAAAAAGCCCTGATGATCAAAGCACAACATAAAGCAGGCCTTCTTCTTAATAAAATCAGATCTCAGCAATCTCAAGGGTGACAGTGTACCCATTTCTTGGAGCCAAAGGAGATAACGAGCTGAGCACTGGGGTCCATAATGCTGCCAGATTTCTCTGCAGCATGTTGATCTATCATTCTGTCTCACCTCTGTTTAAGGAAGCCTTTGTTTACGGCTTTGGACCAAATTGGCAAAGCATTGAAATGAACTACTGTTAGTACAAGGACGTTGTCAAATCAGCACATAAGAACTCAAGCCAAGACCTAATGAGGGTAGAATAAAGAAGTGCAGGGAAATGGAATTCAGCGTTTATTTCCCTGGTTTTGTTTGACTTGCAGAAACTCTGCATCAGAATAAAATAGATATAAATAAACAATGAATTAAATAAATGTTATTCAATGCAGCTGGATGTCAGTCATTCAATGTTTGAATGACTGATTTCTAATGTTTTGTACATTTGGTGTAATCCAGCAATATTTATCAACATTCATCTTGTAAGAAAATACAAGATGAATGAAGTGCACGGTTAACTTTGCTGTTTCTCACATTGCAATTTTGCAGGCATATGCCAACGGATTGCCTTAGTGATAATCTCTCCAAACAGCAAGGGTAGGGCTGTGAAGGGATTGGGCCAGTACACAGCTTCCTGGTTGAAGGCAGAGTTTGAATGTGACCTTACATCTTCTTATATATACAGCAGGAAAAAAATACAAAGTATCGGACATGCTAATTTTTTCACAGTAAATCCATTTTCAATGGGCTTATTGACATTAAATCCACACCTGATGTTGGTAGCAACCTAAGCAACCCACACTTACCAAACTAGATTTGTCCACAGGGAATAGGTACTGAAAGAAAGGAGTAGAACTGCATAGAAAACCAAGAAAATATGTTAAATCTGACAGCATTTAGAAAGAAGTCCTGCTCCCATCAGTGTTAGTTAATATTAACACAAGTCATGAATGTAGTGCCATGGCCTCCATCCACACTAACTGTGCAAGCCTCCAACTTATTGCACAAGAAGTGTCTCAAGATGGGTAAAAGCAAAATGTTTATAACCATACTTTTGCAACACATAGTTGTATAAGTGGCAAAGTTTTAAAATTTTTTTACATGTTCACACTTTCCTTAGAAGCAAACGAGTATTCACGGAAAGCATGGACTTTGATGAAGTTTAAACAACTGTATCTGATTTCATTCAATCACAAACATTTACCAGTGACACATATAATTCGCCAGCTTGATGATGTTTACCGGAATTTGTGTGCTCTGTAAACAACCCCGAGGGGAGTATTGCCAAGACATGTTTACTAGTCGTAAAACGCTCTTATACATTATTTTGCTCTTACTTTAATTGCATAATATTTAGAAGCATGGCCAACATGCCTTTTCCAAACTAAAACCATGGCAGGGTACATTTCTAAAACAGTGCAGAAAATCAATGTCATTTTACACAACTTCTCATTCTGTTTGCTCATTGGCCTTGCTGAAACTGAGCCAAAAATACACCTGAGCAATACATTCCGATGGTTTCTCCTCACATGCACCTTGAAGTTGTCCTCATTAATAAAGACTTTTCTGCTGCCTTTATAATATTTTTCAATAAGCAATAAGTTGACCATTCTAAATTAATACCAATAACTCATTTGTCTTGATTTCTTACATTGTATGTTAGGACTACTGCTATCTGGTGTGAATTCCATGTAATTTATCATATTCTTACCAATAAAAACATTGATACGTTCAATATCTATTTTGCCTTGTGTACATTCAGTTATGCTTTACCTTTATTTTTGCAGTTCAGGTATGTTGCATCTTTGATCACAATCTCAATTGAAGGAGCCTGGTTGCATCTAATGGTCATTTGTGTGCTTGTTTTGGAGCATGTGTGAGATATATACATGTTTCTGGCTGCATGTGTTTTAGTCAACAGAGGCAGATGTTAGGCACATAGATTAGGTCGGGCTGAGTTTGTAATCCCGGTGTTACTGAGAACAGCATGGCTTTAAAATCACCCACACAGCTACCCCTCTATGAGCAAAAACTAGGGGAATGGTAATCTCTCGCACTTTTCCCTGTTCTCCACTCTACTGTTGCCTTTCTTACGTGATATATCCTTCAATCCCCTCCTACTTTATGTAACATTCTTTCATCCCTCCGTTCATGCCTCTCCTACCCTGCTGTGTCCAACCAGATCTGGAGAAAAGACACTAAGAGAATCCAAGCAGGAAAAATGAAGCCGGGGAAAAAAGTAGAAGGGGTTTAAACGGAGCTTTTATTTGGCTTAGTTGATTGTGCAGTGTAAATGCCAGATGGACGAACAAAATCTCAGAATGGCATTGACTGGCAGCTCCTGATCAATTTCATCTGTAGCATGATGAATAAACACAACAGTGACTTTGTTTATTGTGCCGTCACTCTTTTCCCACACTTGTATTTGCCTTTGGTTTGACCCTGTGTCTGTCACCAAAGCAATCAGCATACTTGGAATACAATAAACAAGCAGGACAATCATCAAACACAAAAGACGGAGCAAGTTATTGGTGCATGTTGCATAATCTCTGTCAGAATTATTTGAGAAGAACTAAATGTGAATTAATAAATTGCTGACAAGACAGCAGGACTGTTTCTACCTGCTGAGTACAGTTTATAGTGTTATTGTTAGTTCTGACTGCGTCATACAAAATGCTTGAGGCGAAGATAATGTTATGCAAGATTTTGCTGGAAGGGATGCATCCTATAAAGACTTAAGATAAAAACATCAGCACAAGCAAAATACGCAGGACAAAAAAAAGAGTAAGACAAAGAAAAAGATGTTATGGGAACAGGACCTATTAGAGACAAGTTGCTGAAAAACACTATAAATTGCTTGTTAGCCTTTAAAAGCTGCAATATCAGTGTTCATTTCTCTACAATATTTCTTAATGGTCATGTGTGCTGAAAAGTACTTGAATAAACTGTGGTTTATTGTTTGTTGCTGGTGTCAGGTGAGAGTATCCTAAACTGTGCCCCCAAAGTTTGAAGATCTGTGTCAGATCTTCAAACTTTAAGAGGTGAGTTTGCATACAGTGGTTGGTGGTGACTTTTGATGCGACCCAAATACTAGGGTGACAAGTCTAGGTTGGGGTGAGGTCATCTAAATATAAAGTTACTGTCCTTTGGGACCCAGTTTAGTTTTACATTTCTGTTTTTGTTATTGTTGTTATACAGTTGTTTTGCATCTGTTGTGCAAAGTTTGAACGTTGTGGACAACCGCAACTCAAACAACGTTTCATTGTGTTTAGTTTCTTAGTTTTTACTTGTGTTTTGTTCTTTGTCAATTTGAATTATTTATTTTAAATCTGCATTAGTTTTACCTCTTAGTTTATGTTTCCCTTAGAGTCTTACTGCTGCTCCCTGTTGTACTAATTAGTCTCCTTCCCTTGGTTTCTTGCTTTCTTCATGCCACAGCTGTATCACATTTCCTTAGTTTATCTGGTTTCTTTGCCATTTTCTTTGCCTCCCTCAGTACTTAAGGTCCTGCAGTTCTTCCATTATACTGTTTGTTACAGTTGACTGTTCCCTTTGTGATGACTCCAATACCTTAATTTTTTCATTATTTAAATAACTTTTAACTTCACCTATCTTCCTCCAGTTCCAGTTCCATTTGGGTCCAACTAGACAGACTGAATGATGCCAAACAAAGGCATTTGAGAAAAACTGGCACACATTCAGCAATCCAGCAGGTTATAAATCAGTCCTGTCTTTTCACATCTAATGTCACTTCTACTAGAAAGGCTTTTTATGATAATAAATTTGAAACCACCACTGACATTCCGAATCTGCTGCGCCTCTTCAAAATATTGTTCAATCTTTCAAAACTACTTCAAGGTCTCATATGATGAGATAGGTTGTTCTCTTCCTGTGCTTCAGGTCTGCCTCACTGGATTTCCACAGCTGAGATGTGTTGCTGCTTGGTAAAGACTTCATAGAAAGTGCCATCACCAAGCACCACAGTCCTTTCCTCTGGGTTTTGATCTATGATGATATTGATTATGACTATGATTATGTTATCCTGTCTTGTTTAAAAGGAGGGGTTGATTTTATTGTTGCTGGATTTCATCTGACTTTTACATCATTGAAGAGTGTCAAACATCCTAATTTTCCAAAAGAGAAGGTTGTAAGCAGCAACATAATACTGAGAAGCAAAAGAAGTGTGCAGACACTGTTGATTGAGCCTGTGAGAATTTTTGTTGTTCAGATTGTACAATGTCAGAATGTCAACACACAGTCAACAACCAGACATGTGTACTGTGTGTGTTTCATTTGAGGTCACACAAGTTCTACATGTTGAGGTCACTTCAAGGCCGTTGACTGTTCATACTGGAGTCTTATGTCAGCTGCATTAAAATTATAATGTGAACATCCACACACAGGCAATGAGTCTCATCACTCCTCCAAGCATGTAAACTGAAACAGCTAAATATGTTCCAAAATGAGACAATCTAAAAAGCATCAAATCTTTTTTTAATTCAATAAGAACAATTTTCTACCAGTGGATAAATTCAACACCTCCATGTCACCACCTCCTCGTTCAAACGACGATGGCTCCCTTTGGGGAAAGCAGACAGCTAGTTTACATTTGGAGAAAAAACAAACTTCTGCAGTAGCAGGTGCAATAAAAGCATAAAATGAGTAAACAAATTTCTTGTCATAGGTTTTGGTGTTGCAGCTGGTTCAAAGCAGAGAGCCTAGTCAGGGGAGTGCTGAACAGTGATCAGGGAAATGAGAAGGGAACATAAAACGCAAAGTAAACAAAGAGGGAGCTGAACCAAAACACAAAGAAACAAACAGGAAAAGTAACAAGTGAGAAACAGAAATGCAAACATCAACAGATTACGACATTTATGAGTTTGGTGAATGTTCTAAATAAATATGAAGGGAAAGGCAAGTTCTGCGACAGACTGGTGACCTGTCCAGGGTGTACCCCGCCTCTCACCCGGAACGTGGCTGGAGATAGGCACCAGCAGCCCTCCAGACCCCATTAAGGGACAAGGGTGTAATGAAAATGGATGGATGGATGGAAAGGCAAGTTGCTAATCCCACCAGTTAGGTGAAAACAGTTTTAAGGCCTCCACATATTCAGGTATACATCCAGAGAGGTCCGCTTGTATTCAAAAAGGGATCAATGTGAATTGAAAGCAGCTCTCTGCTGGACCATGAACCGGTACATTTTTACAACTGTTTTGTATGCAACACCAATCTGACAAGGTTGCTTTGGCCCAACCAGTCACAACGGCACACAGCAAACACACTGCCACTTTGTGCTGGACTAACAGGTGTGCATTGGCTGCCCTCGTGGAAAATAGCAGGGCTAGGCACCCAACTAGCTCATAAAACTTGCAAGTTCCATTCAGATTGTGGGAAATAAAGGAATTTGACAAAATGAATGTACGGTACATTCAATTAAAAATCTCAACCGTCCGTGGACTCACAGAGTACGCAAAGTATGCTCTAGCATGTGGGAGTCTATAGTCCTATATGACTCCTTTAGCTTTGGTCTTGACCATCATTCAGAGTCTCTTCTGCTAGCTTGTACACCACAGGGCACAGCCGCAGAAATATGTGGAACCATGTTGTGTTGGCTGCTCTCAGCCATATTTCTTTTAATGAAAATAGTTGTTCTCTGTCGCTCTATGGTCAAACTAACTTTTAATAAAACAGAATTTGTCCTAGGGCTTTCTTTTGGAATATCTCTGAAGGACTGCATTGGCTGAATACCCCCAGTTCTTCATTCTGTCAAATGTTAAAATAAGCTGAGATGGAAACCACTGAGCAGCCATGTTTCAGGTCTTGTATGTTGTTCATTGATTCCTATACATAATGGTTTAATGTAAAGCCTTCTGCTATTTTGAAGCGTTGTTTTCCAGAAGCCTTTATGTTTCAATTGGCCAGTATGGGGATTGAACCCATGACCTCAGTGTTATTCTCAGTGAGAAGAACTCAATTTAAGAAAAACTCATATGATCTTACAAAAGTAAGATCATTACAAAAGTAAGATTCTACATCTTGTTTGCTTTCTCTTTTCATCATTTCGTCAAATTTGTATTTTTTGTAGATCTGTTTATTAATTTCTGAATAATAAAAATATGATACAGGCAAATTTGAAAAAAGGATGGTGAAGATAACGCAGGCTGAAAGGAAGTGCGCATAATGCAGAGCCTGGTTTTCCTTATCGGTAGATTTTCCAAGAATTTTCAAATTCTATTGTTTTTCATAATCAACATGCGTAAAGATATATTCTCCAGCCTTTTTCTTTCTTGAAGTGTTGATTTTATTTTCTGGCCTTTTTTTTTAAATTTTGAAAATTGTCTAAAATACTTTATGTTTCTATTGGCCAGTATGGGGCTTGAACCCATGACCTTGGCGTTATTAGCACCACGCTCTGACCAGCTGAGCTAACCGGCCATACACAATGTTGCGTTTCCATCGATTTTAGAAAAACATACTTGGTCAACATTGATGGGTTAGATGACAATGAAAGCAAAGTTTATACACAATCTAGAAAGAAGAGCTGGAGTAAACAATAACCACAAAAAAGTTCTTTGATTCATGTCCTTTTAGTTAAAAATAAACTGCTAGACATGCAACAGTGTGACCATCCTCTATGTTATTCTCTATCTAATGCACTACTTTACAAATACATTAAATTTGTAAAATCTATTTCCCAGACAGGTGTGGTCTATTCCTTCATGAATCATCATAAGGTGAGCAGATAAAAAATATCTGGAGTTTATTTCAGCAAGTGGAGAATTTGCATGATATGTATGAAAAAAATCCTTTTTAGAGAAGCAGCAACAGCAAACTAAAACAATTTTAAAGTATAGGAGCACATATATATATATATAGATCAAACTAAAAGGTTGGAAAATTTGTTGCAGAAACAAACAAACAAAAAACAACTACAAGATCACAAAAATATCAATAATGGATGATTTCATCAATGCAACAAAACTAACAGGGTCACTTTACAAAGAGAAACGAAATGCAAAATACTAAATTCTATAGAATAATGGCTAGGAAATGAGAAAAGAATAAGTCAGTTAACATATACAGACCCATTGAAAGTTTTAATCACTTGCTGATAGCAATGTTAAAGGCAAAAAGAGATCATCTAAAGACTTTTGCTTTGAAACAAATCCAAACGAACTTTCTGTAGATTGTAGTAACATTTCTCTTAAACTCTTCTTGATTTTGTCAAACACTATTTTCCTCTGCTGCCCACTTTGGCTACTCTTGCTGGATTCTATAATTTAGCCAAAATGAAGGGAGTTTGTAGCCTTTGTGAACTTTCAACTGTTTTTGAATCCCATTCAGATTATACATAAATCATCCAAGTTATGGCAGAAGTTGCTGTTACTGATAAATTGCAGGGGCAAATACTGTTTCCCATGTGCTGTGAAGGAAGTCCATAATTGAAATGCTGGAGCAGAAACCTGATTGTTCCCTTACAGCCAAGGGAGACGGGCACTTTCTCTGGGTTCGCAGGGAGTTCAACAGCCACGTCTGACTGTATAAGGCACAATCTGAGATGGATTGCTCTAGCAGTAAATGCTGTCGTGCCGAAGAAGTTCTACGAAACTTTCCTCTTTTTTCTTTCATCTCATCGCTAGATTGAAATAGAACTCTGAACTCCATTTTTTCCGTTCTGAGAGACAACAGTCTTTTAAATTTTAGGTTTATTTAATCACATTTAGTAAATATAATTCGAGCACACTTTTAATGGTTATTACATAGCATTGGTAAGTAATCTGGGTTCATCAATGGTGCAGCTGGTAACGTGATTTACTTGTAGCAAGAAGGTGCTGGTTTGGGTCTGGTCACCTGGTTGTCCCTGGTGATGGGCATCAGTCCCCTGCAACTGAAGGATAAGTGGGTATAGGCAGTGGATGGATGGAGAATAAATATTTTTTCAACATGCCTTTTTTCCATAGCCGTAACATTGTTTTCTGATCTTGTGAAAGATGTCTGTCTCTTTCCTATTAGAAACAAAAATCTTGCTAGAGTAGAGATATTTAAAAATTCAAATCTACCAGGACTACAAATAATTGCTTAATTTATGCAACTGCTAATTCAATCATGAAGTAAGAAATTTAATTTTCACATGAGTTTTTCACAGATTATTAGGCTAATTATGAGAATTTCTAAAGCTTCAAGGACATTACAAACCAAATTCCAGGTAGCTTCTTTCTGTTGTGTTTGTTCACTTATATGTTCTGTTACATGCATATTGGAGCCTTTGACCTCATGTGCATTATTCTTATGTAACTGTTAAGTAAAATAATGAATTTTGCAAACATACAATACTTCTTTATATAAATATAAAACCCACTGTCAGTTCTATAAAAAAAAAGTCTGTATACCGTTTAACAATTCTAATCATAGATGCATGATTCAATCATTGAACTGGGTCATTTTGGGAATAAATTTGCTGGCATGAGGAATACTACACAATAAACTGGATTCATTTATTCAAGTCAGCAAACAAATCCGTTTCAGAGGAAAACAAAAACAACATAATGCAGCAAAGATTATGCTGCAATCTGCACAGCTGTTGACATTCAATACCAACAATCTATATACGTGATACAATCATAAGAGCTTTATAAAATAACCTCAGGTTTTCTCAAAAATGATTTTCATTTGCTTGACTGATTTCACAGTGCATACATTTTAGGAAATGTCCCTACAAATCGGCTAGATTCTGGTGAGGTGGGGAAAAAAAAAACATATAAGAAATATGACAAGACGAATATTTATGGGAATTATGTGTCTGACGTAATCCTCTTTGAGAAATAATAAAGCAAAACTGCTCGTGAACACGAAGCACATATTCACCCTCAGGACAAATAACCTTTTTTTCTTTTTACTGAAGTACAAATCTGCTTGATTGGAGCATGTTCAAGTCCTCATCATGTATAGTACACTACATAATAATGTGCTTCATCAGTGACCTGAAATAATTTAAAACCCATTATCCATTAAAAGAAGTTTACAAGATGAGTCAGCTGTGACATAGGCTTATTGCAGCCATCAAAAGTCGCTATTCCTTGTTGAATTTTCTGGGTTTTAACATCAGGCCTCCTGCTGTAAGGGTGAGGGGGTTGCAGGTGTGGGCTGGGGGATTTTCTTCCGCAGTCTATAGACATTCAGACCAGGTGAACTGGAAACTGTAAAGTGCCCACAGGTGTGAATGTGTTTGTCCACGTGTTAGTCTGACCTGTCTGGGATGTTTCCCAGCCCGTTGCCTCGTGCGAAGCGGGGACACGCTTCAGGAGCCGTCTGACAGGGCAGAGCGGAATAAGAATGAGTAACTGGAATGCATGGATGGATTGATAGGCCTCACACTGAGAGACACGGCTGCCTTCGCTGACACTTAGACTGATAATGACCGTGTTAAGACGGGCCATGGGACACGTGGCCATTAGTGGCTGATGTCGGAGCACTTTCACAGAGTCCTTGGGGAGAGTACCTTTCAATTTGAAATTCTCTGCATTCTTTCAGCAAATCAATTCAGCAAAATTGTCTGCCCTTGAATTTCATTACATGCTGTCAAATGTGGATGATTTGCATTTACACCCTTCACCTTGCATGTCGTGCGGTGTTTATATCCCTTAGTGACATGTAAATGTTTTATTTTTTTCTAATCCTGTCTGGACATGTACTGTATATCATGAGCATCAGTTAAAAGAAGGATTTGACGTTCTTTATAGTTACAAAGAAGATATTTAATCAGGCTTGTTTCCTGCCCACAGTTGCGCTGGACTCTGGAATGCTTTAGCCAGTTTGCTCCGAAATTCTCCAACTTCTAATTCATGTGTTGTTCAACATGGAGTTAATTTATTCCCATTTGCTTTCCCTTCGTTATGCATGAATGGAAAGCACAACATTTCCCCTGTACTATCAGAGCACCAGCCATGTGCATATCCCGGGTTGAGTGATTCTGCACGTCATGGTTGCATTTCCACATCATTTTCTGAACCTTTCAACACAAAATGTCTTAGAATCCATTTTTCCTATTAACACGAGTACAAAGGGTGGGCTTCCGTCCTTCAGTCTGTCTGAGGAATGCACACAAACAGTACATAGCAAAAGTATTCGTATACATTTAACCTTTTCATATTTTATCACTTTACAATCACAATTTTTTTATTGGGATTCAATATAATAAACTGTCACAAAGTAGTGCATTTGTGAAATGGAAGAAAAATATGTGGTTTTCAAATAATTTTAGAAATTAAAGAATGTCATGTATTTGGTTTCATCGCTGAAATGAAGCCTGCATGTTTTTTGAGGTATGTTTCTACCAGCTTTGCACATCTACAGAATAGTTTTTTGTGTCATCATTCTTTGTAAAAGCAGGGCCTCCACAAATACCACAGGGCCTCTCAAATAAAGCTCTCCTCCTCTGGATCATCTGTTTAGGTAAAACAGTCATGAGCTGAAATGTTTACAGTTCTGCTATACTCTTTAGCTTTTGGAAAAAACCAAATGTTGGAATAAACCTTGGTCTTCATAATCTTGTTTATCCATAAAGGTGATTTCATAAACAATTGAGGCCTTCACTGAACAACTTTATTTATACCAAAATTAGAATTAGAATAAGTATTAGAACATAGGTGGACTCCAATTAATGAATTAGGTGATTTCTAAAGGAAATTTATTACCATTAATTTTATTTAGTTGCTAGATATTTCTAAATATATAAAAAAATAAAACAATTCATTTTTCTTTTACTTCAAAATTATGCACTACCAGGTTTGTAAATTACACAAATCCCATGAAAATACACAGAACAAGACAAAAGGTTAAAAATTTCAGAGTTTGAAAGCCTTTTCAAATCACTTTATACCAATTACAAAATCAGACATGTTAAAAGGCCTTTTCATGCATAAATTTAAAGCAAGGGAAAAAAGAAAACCACAACTATTGGCAAAAATTTTAAATACATAATAACATCCATGATGTGTGTTCATGAAAGAGACTCTGGCAAATGAGTAGTTATCAAATAAATATTCATAGAATAATTGGATGATTAAGGAAAAATACCCCAGTTCTCAGCACTGGTAATCTTAATAGCTCAGCTCAGGCTGTGTGCAGTAGGACGTGGGTGAAAAGATCTCTCCCTAACAACCCCAAGCATGTGCCAGTGAAAATAATAAAAGCTCTAAGAAATGTGATGCTGAGTTCACACAGCGATTGTGTGTGTGCGTGTGCTTGCATGTTTGGAAAAATACAATGTACAAAGCACACAACAACACATAGACATACGTTGGTATCATCTCCCTCACCCCAAAAAACAACAACAGAGAAACAGATGAATGCAGTGCTTCAGTGGCTCTAAATAATAAATGTAACGGCTTTGATTCACAGCCAATTGCGGACGACACACAGCACAGGTGAAGGCGTTGAGAGAACACATGAATTTCCTCTGATTCCTGCAGCTTATCGAAGATCCAGGGGATTGGTGGTGGATTAGTGCTTGTTTACACCAGGAAAAGCATAACAGACGCATGTGTGTCTTTTTTTTTATATTCCTGTACAATTATTTTTAGATGCTGAAGCAGAGGTGTTGTACTATAAATACAAAGTAAAGTCAGAGAGAATCGCTGCCTCTCTGCTGTTTATAAAGGATTAATAGATGCTTTAAATATTCTGTAAACAGTCTGTTTAGTGGTTCATTTACACCCCTCACAGCTTCCTGTTGGCTCAGATCCGGTAGAGGCTCTATTCGTCCGAGTGGCTCTCCTGGCTCTGAGCGACACCAGGTTCAGAAGTCTTTCTAGCTCATCTCCAGAACCGCTCAGACCAGCAGAGCCGAGTCCTTCCTGTTCCTCCTGTGATCGCCTCCATTCCTCCTCCTGTAGATCCCAGGCCCTCAAAGGGGGCATAAGTTGAGCCGGGTGCAGGTTGAGGCCCGGTGGGCTCGACGGGTACCCCTCGTACGCTCGCCGTGTTGGTGGTAGAGTGTCATAGAGACTCTCTGAGTCGTCATTTGGCTCTGGATCATGGCAGGCCTCTCTGTACTCCTCGTAAATAGGCGAGGAGCTGTCTTCAACACTGTCAAGGCCGTGCAACTGAAGATGTTCTCTGTGGTGAGCCGCCACGTCCCTGCTTCTCATCTCCGTCTTTTTCCCTTCCCCTTCGTGTCTCCTCTTTTCATCTCTGTGCACAGTTTGTCTTCTTTCCCACTCGCCAGACTGATTCCTCTCCCACTGGAAGGTCCTCCTCCTGTTCTCCTGGCCCCACTCATGGCCTCTGTCACTGCTGCAGCTCATCATTCTGGAGTCAAGCTGGAGGGAGCGTGTGCTGCCTCCATGTCTGATGTTCTGCTGGGCGTCACTGAGGTTGTAGTGGTATCCCACCTCTGGCGGATGCAGCCGTGACGGTGACAGCCAGCTCAAACTCTGGAATGAAGTCTCCCACCGGTATGCTGAAAAAGAAAAGACAGAGAGCAACTCTTTAGGTGGTTTGGAAGTGTTTTACGGACAAGAAGTATTATTTTAATGAGGAGCTGAAATATATGAGCTCACATGCTGCGTTATGAGCCCGAGGCCCCACTGCATGAAAACTAATGATGCTAAACTGCTTTAGGCATGAAGTCCTTAGTATAAAAAACAACCGCTTTTACTGTCTTTTGGATAGTGTGAGGAGGAATGATATGATCGTTTTAATGGGTTTCACATCAGTAAAACGTAGCTTCACTTTCAAAACCATTTCATAATCATAATTACAGGAAGTTGACTGAGGCGAGCCAAGCACCAAACTACTGTGTCATAGAAAAGCATTTATACATCATGAACTTTTTTATGTTTGTCTCTTTAAAATGACCTTTATTGTATCTTATTAAGATTTTATGTGATAGACCTCCATTAAAGTATAGTCATAGTCATAAGAAAATATATACGTTTTTTAAAACGCTTTACAAATCCAAATTTAAAAAGTGCAGGACTAATTTACATATTTATTTTTTGCAGAAAAGATCTGAAATGGATTTTGGTCTGGATTTTGACTAGGTCGTTCTAGCACATCCATCCTTTGATCTTAACCACATGTCAAACTCAAGGCCCAGGGGCCGTAGCTTTTTCTGCTGACCTAGAGTCTAGAGGGACACATAAATAAAACAGTCAAGATATCAGTTGCTGTTTACACATTAATTTTATCAATCAATTCAAAGCAGTTGTTTTCTGTATACTGCCCAATACGTCTATTTGAACAACTATTTTAGCTTTTGTTTAACAAAGTTATATTTATAATATATTAGTAGTTATTTTATTTAATTTTGTCTTACGAATTCATTGTCTGAAATTGGTTAAATATTGAACATTCATTGCACTTTATGCCAGTTCCACCTTTATAAGTGTTTCACACAAAGATTCATTTTATATTTTGATTAATTCTGAAGTAATGTGATTTGATTTTGTACAGAAAAAAAAAAATATATATATATATATATATATATATATATATATATATCAAATTTTATTTGTATAGCCCTGTATAGCAGCAGGGCATTTCAAAGTGCTTTACATCATAACAAACATAAAAACACAGAGTCATGCAACATAGAATCAACAATCAAAACATTACATTAAGTCAAGTCCCATCATTAAATTCATAATTGTTTATGTTTCAAATACAACTCTAAACAGGTGGGCTTTTAGTCGAGATTTAAAGGCACTCAGTGTTTCAGGTGTTTTACAGTTTTCTGGAAGTTTGTTCTAAATTTGTGGTGCATAAAAGTTGAATACTGCAGATGTCATATACAAAAACATTAACAAAACTCGAGCTTTATTGCAACAGCTGACAGGCTCACAAACCCTCCTATGTTGTTACCACCTGAATTTCAATCTAATGCCGCCTGCAACCAGTTTTCCAGCTTCTTTTCAGAAAAAATTCAAAAAATCAGAGGATTAATCAGCACATCCACCCCAAAGCCAGTACCAATGCTGCGCCCAAACAAAACAAATACAGAAAAAATGACCCAATTTCAACTACTTAATTATAAAACCCTAGAAGAAATTATAAGTCAATTAAGCTCAAGTTCCTGCTGTCTGGATGTCCTACCCACACATTTCTTTAAGAAAGTCCTGCCTGTCGTTGCTAATGATCTGATCCAAATAGTAAACTCATCGCTCTCATCAGGTGTTTTCCCCCAGGCTTTGAAAACAGCAGTTATCAAACCACTGATAAAAAAGAACAACCTGGACAAATTACTACTGCAGAATTACAGGCCGA
>CAEGAE010091765.1:0-38182 GCA_903067095.1 Girardinus metallicus | reverse complement strand
TCTATCTATCTATCTATCTATCTATCTATCTATCTATCTATCTATCTATCTATCTATCTATCTATCTATCTATCTACACTGTTGAGTCAGAATCACTGTATTTATGTTCATAATGTATATACTGCTGGACATTTGTGATAGTGACTGTTTGTACAAAACAAACAAACAAAAAAAAAATCAAGCATAAGATTAAAAGAGTCAGTAGTATTTTAAAGAGCGACATGTCTTCTGTTAAGTAGCCTCAACTGTTAGTAACTAAAGATATTTAGGAATCTGTACATGACATGGTTTTGTGTAGCATATACTGGCATAATAATAATCTCTGTCAGTGAAGGGGAAAAAAAAACAAATCTGTATTTTATTAAAGCTGTAGGTTACTGAAGGTTTTAAAAGCCGATCACTGCTACGTTGGTGATACATGTGGTACAAGACGTTTTAAATGTTGTAGATTTAGGGCCTTTTGTTTATCAATTCTGATTGATTTCAGTCAGATTTTTTTCATAGCCCCTATATACTATACTCTTGTGAAAATGACAGTATTTGTTGTATCGTGACTGAAACATAATAAAAAATGTCGGTGTGAGGCTTTGCTTAATCCGTTGCGGTTAAAAGATTTAGCCTTTTTTGTTGTTGTTAAAATCCAACAGTTACAGTTCTTTTTTTATTTTAATTCATCATTTTGCGTTTTTACTAAATTCTTAAGAGCGCTCGTTTACGAAAACAACCAAACACTTGATGTCAGTGTGATGAATTAAAATGATACTGCTTAGTTTTAAGGCATCCAGTATTATTTCTCACCCCTGCTTTTTCTTTTCTCGCGTAATGAGCATTTTTTTTTACATCTTTTTAAAACAGGTATTTGTTGCTTAGTCTTCCATAATTTCACCAATTATTACCACAACATTAGAATGAATATGTTTTCCGGTTGTCTCGGCAAAAATGAAAACAAAGAAATGAAAGGGGAAAAAAGGCAAAACTACAATCGAGGAAAAATAGTTAGGGAAATAAGTAAGTGAGGCAATTTCTAGACATAAAACTCCACTGGAACAAAAAATTTAACTACAAAAGATACGAGTTAAATATGTTTATATATTTAGTGCCACCCATCTTCTATCTGTTTTACTGTTACTTTTAAATAGAGAAAACCCCACAGAACGATGCTGCCACCGCCATGTTTCACTGCGCTGACTGTATTACAGATTTTATATGGAGTTCTTTTGGATCCTGGGCAAGAGTCAGAAGACAATAAAAACTAAATAAAATCAAAAGAAGGACAAAAGACAGACCAAGAAACATTAAGCCGCAAAGTATGTGATTTCATAAACATGTTGAGCTGAATCTTACTTTTAAATGTCTTCCGTATGGTCCAACTTATGTTCAGGCATGTTATGTTGCCTGATTTGATTGATCTGAAAATAAATTAAGCACTGCTGTCCAGTCAGTGTAATACAATTTACAAATACACTCATTCCTAGAGGAAAAGTGAAGCGCAATGCGCTCAACATTCAGTTAATTAGCATTCAGTAAGCGTAAACGCTCCCAGCTGTCAATAAGAGGTGTGGCATTTAGCTTCTCGCAGTGCTCACTCTATCATTCAAAGGCCTTCCCAGCCATAGGCAGCAGATGGCGATAACTGTATGCTGATCCTTTTAAACCAAACCGTGTCTTCCGTTTGCTGGTCAGGAGACCATTCCAGAGGTACGCCAATTTTTTTTATCCCCTTAATTAAAGTTTTAATCAGGGATATGTTCAATTTTCTGGCTCTGCCTCCGAACATTTAGCTTTCTCCTCTGGATGCAGCTACACATGAATAGTGATCTACACCAGATGGCGATCCTTTACTATTTATGTCAGTCAAATGGATTCACGCTGGGCGGAACGCTCAAATGTTTTCAGTCTCGGTCCAGAAGCTGATGAACTCTATAAACACGCGTGTAAACATAGAACACAGTTATGGAAAATACATAAAAAAAAAAAACCACAATAATTTTATTGCTATTCTTTAGAGTAATATTACAGAAGTCTTTTTGTGTTCTGAGAGTGAATTTATTTACTTTTATTCTAATTTCTAATTGAGCATTGATTTGTGTTTAATGCAAGTCTGACAGTTTCTTTAAACGCATTTCATTCTCTTTCTTTGGTTTTAAATATGTTTCTACAGTTACTGCGAACTGACATTTTCAGTTAGCTGCTGATGATACATTTCTGCTTCTTCTTATTATTTTGATTTATTTCATCCTAATTCGCTTGTTTTTAGCATGCCATCAGTTTTGATGTTTTTGTTTGTTTATTTTTACATCCTTTGCTACACTCCTTTGTAGGTGATTGTTTAGACTTATTGGGAATCTCTTAGTCAAGGTTTTACACATTTTAATAAGGTCAATTTAAACATGAATTGCACTTTAAACAAAGCCTATATTTCAATTTACTGATCTATATGTGATTCTAATTTAGCTGGTGTCAGTTGAAGGAGTAATCTAAGATATGGATAGAAGTTGTAATCTTCTTCTCAACCAAAGAGGGCGCCACGGTCTTTTTTAGCATTATCCTTTACTGTACTGTTAACTCAGCAGGTGAAAGTATCTACGAAATTGAAAAATAGTGGTAAAAATACTTGTATATTTATTAATTAAGCTGAGAAAATAATAATAAAAATGGATAGAATGAATAATGCTGCATGTGATGTGTACAGCTCAGATTTAGGAAAGACTTCAAACTTGACTTGAGTGTTTCCAATTTCAAACACAAAAATAGTTGTACAGCACTCTGTGGGTCTGTGGTATTATGAACTCAGCTAAATGGACAATCTTGAATTTCTGAACTCACAAAGTCCAACTTTGACAATACAGAGAAAACACAGAATTTATGAGCCAAGTGAGTTAACCTGTGAAGCTCTAAGGGACGCTTGGTTTTGTTTCAGTAGGTTACTAACGGGGCCAAAAGAAAATCAGCTACTGTACACAACTGGTTGATTTCTCAGGTTGCACTTTTTGGTTAGTGTACACATTTGTTTTGTAGCTATAAATGAACTAGTAAACAGAGGATGTGTTGACAAGTTAATATGTCAGGGTTTTTGTTCCCAACTATGACTCAACTGTTGACTACATAAAAACAGCCTTGCTTAGGACTTTGGTGGTAGTGCAGCAGTTTGGTTAACTGGGATTTATGCTTCTACTGGGTAGAATAATGTACTACTTAACACAAACGTGTTACCATGAGTGATTTGAACTGGTGCAGCAAAAATATTAAACTAGTGTAAGCAAAAAGTCCAGCTGCAGTGGACATTTTGCTTGCAACATGTAAGCAAATGTCATAGCTTTATTGCTGGACCACTTTGTTAGAATGGATTATAAAACAGTTACAAGACTATTGGAAACAAAACAGGGACCTATTTTTTTTTTTAGGTTACTCAATTGAAAAGTTTATTTAATCTGTGAATTAATTGCCTTGTCTTAGGCTGCAGATTAAATTCACCTAAAGATGATACGTAAAAGTGTTGATGTTTTTATTTACTGTATTCCTTGTTGCTGCAAGACAACAGAAAAACACTAAAAAGATTTTGTCGATTTAATTAACTTAAGATGATGCTTTTGTTATTTGTGGAATGTGGCCAGAAACTGAACATTTCACCACACCGTTTGTAGTTTGACATTAATGTTGCTTTAAACAAATAAAAATACGCAGGAAACGCAAACTGGGCACCGAATCAAGTATCACTCCAGCCTTTTCTGCTAAAAACGTCCCTGTGAGTCAGAGTCTATTAAAAACCAGCGAGATAAAGGCTGGTTATGTAACCCAGGACCTATAGCACTCTTTATCGTATAAAACAGAAGGAAAAACACAGATTTCCATCAAGAAATTTGTTCTCAAAGCAACCTCTGCACTTGTGTGCTTCAAACAATAAAATCAGAGCACTTCATTAGTGACGCGTTCACATCAGCTGGCTGAGAGGCGCTTGATTTTTTTTTCTTTTCTTTTTTTTCGTGAGCATCTATGAAGCGCTAATGATCAGCGAGCATCTGACCGATGGATGAACATGTGACCGTTGTGTGGACCCGCAGTCACCGCGACACCTGACAGGATTTCACACAGCGGAAGGTCTCTGCTGCTGCTCCTTCTTTTTGGAACCAGATCACTGCCGAGTGAGGAAGAGGAGGAGGATGGATACCACGGAACAGGGCGCTCAGGTAGAGCCACTGCTGCTTTCGGTAAAGGGAATTGATTTTCTACATAAGACAACTTAAGCTGTCTACTTGTAGCGCCTGTTGAATCTGTAATATGTAAAAATGTTGTAATCCATTACAAAATGCCAGAATAATGACATTTTGCTATCACCATGGCAGAAGTTGAGATACATGTCCTTATTTAGTAGTGTTTGTTTTATGGCTTTGGTCAGACGTTTCACAGTTTTTCACAGTGAATTTTGTTCCATTCCTCCTGACAGAACTATAGCTAAGTTATGTCTTTATGTCTTTTTGCTTCAATGAAAGACAAAAATTTGTTCAAGCTTTAACTTTATGGCTTTAGATGTGGTTTCAATATTTCCACATAGTCTGCTTTTTTAATGATACCTTCTATTTTGTAAAATGCTGAAGTTCCTCACATGCAACATAATGCAGCCACCCCCATACATTACAGCTGGGATGGTCTTCTGAGGCTTGCAAACTATTTTCTTTCCCCTCTAAGCGTAGTGATGGTCACTGTAGTCAAGGACTTGGATTTGGGTGTGTTCGCTAGCTGTTTATGTTAGTTTTGGAGTAATTGCTTCTGGATTGTTGAGTAGCCTTTTAGCCCATGTTGGTAACTCATTTCAGTATGGATGAATTATTGTTGCAGCTCTAGACAATTGGAAATTATACCACAGGATGGATCAGAATTGTGGAGGTTCACAATTCTCTCATTTTGGTTCATTTCTTTTAATTTTCCCATGAGGTCACATGAAGAAACCGAGTTATTTATGCATGCCGTAGAAAAATATTCACTGATGTTCTTCCATATACCTCAAATTTTCCTCAAATGACCCTACCAGAAGTCTTCAAGCTGAAGCCTGTAAAATGGATAACATAATCATCTGGGCTTCCCCAAGTTGTTTAAAGGAATAGTAAACTCTGTGTATGTGAAGTTGTGATTTTAAAGAAAGTAAAGTTGCTTGCTCATAATTCTAGTATTCAGGAAACGGAAATTTATTTAGTAGTCCTACATGATCAAAAATATAAAGAAAATAGCATGTTTTAGCCGCTTACTCTGAATTTATGTCAACGTCTAGTTTAATTATTCATATTATTTTTTCCCCCCTTAAACACAACTCAAAACTTGTACTAGTTGTCTTTTATAGCTTTGCAGTCTCTTGGATCAGATGTCCTGGGTTTCACTGAAGTGAACTCGTACACCATGCAAATATGCAGGGTCATAAGTCATGCTTATGCAAAATTGATCTATACCATCCTACGCAGATTTTAAATTGACCATTAAGCTTTATTTTTGTTGAATTAAATAGATCTATTCCAGACAAAAGCCATAGGAGAATGTCCTCAGACAGATAAATTCATACATACTCATAGCGCCCTGCTAATCATAAATGGAGTAGATTTGACATTATTATCCGCTGGCTGTTTATATCAAACAAATTCTTCCATGAGTGGAAGAGTGAGAACGTATTTTCTCTTAAGCTACTTTTAGAGCTTTGCCTTAGAAATGTCAGGTCATAACCTGACCCTGAAAGTCCACAAACATTTCAGAATCATGGTAATCTTTCCTCTGCCTGTGAGCAAGTAAAATCTGACTGGAGATTTTTTTTAAGGTGCATTTCTGAAGAATATGATTATGAAAATAACAATAAATGTTAATGTTTAGCGTTTTCTGAATGATTATATTTTCTTTTAGGTTAACTCTTCATTTGCTTCATCAATCAGGCGAAGAAGCTTGGTGAGTTGTTTCTTGGATTTTTTTTCTTTCTCTTTGGGGGATTCTATTTGAAATGAAATACATCTTTCTATGCAGTGAGAACGGTTATTATGATCTTATTCTGAAAACAAACCCACAAAGATAAAAACAGAGGATTCACTGTGGGATCAGCTGAAAACACTATTTGGCATTGACCAAGATGATTTGATGCAGCTGAAGCTTATCTCTATGACTCTTCTTTAGAGGATACACTGTTTTAAACTGAGCTTCATTTTTATGGCAGAATACTGCCAGGCAACAGCGATCTAATCTATAATCTCACAATCAGAGAGTGGTGAAGCAGTTTTTGGGATGCTCAGTCACAGATTCCAGTTGTTTGACACAACAGATGGGCATCAGTCTTTATCAGACATGGTGTGAATCAGGGCAGCAGGAGTTGTTCAGAGCTTGGCTTTTAGACAGTGTCACATTCTGTGCAAACTAGATTTAGAGAGTAGGACGGACAAGGAGAGCACATGCATCCCAATACTTTAGAGGTTCCTTGGTGCTTCAATGGTCAGGTAGGACAAGGTTTAATCTGGCTCCTATTATGTGAGATTTCTTGCATAAGAGATACTTTTCAGCAGCATTTGTGCATTTTTCTTAACATCTGAAGCCTGATAGAACTAAAAACTGATAGCATTTTGTTGTGAGACGGAATGAAAGCAGA
Source organism: Girardinus metallicus (assembly GCA_903067095.1). Classification (NCBI taxonomy): domain Eukaryota; kingdom Metazoa; phylum Chordata; class Actinopteri; order Cyprinodontiformes; family Poeciliidae; genus Girardinus; species Girardinus metallicus. Next base: position 31,569 of record CAEGAE010091765.1, on the reverse strand, counting down.
TAATTGAGCTAAAAAACCCCACCTTAAATAGGGTGTGTTGTAGAGGGCGGAGGGTAGAGAGAGCGTGGTGATTGTAGGCTATCACTCTAATGTGCACTCTTACGGCTTGCTGAAGTTGAAAGTAGAATCGTTTAAGGATTACCGTGCGTTTTGTGCTGCCGCTGATGCTTTCAACGTTGCCACGGCCATCTGCAGGGATCAGATCCAAGCATGTGTCATATCCTGTCATATGATGTCTGCTGTGTGCTTTGCCAGTCCTCTGACATGATTTCTCTGGGTAAAAGCTGATCGTTAGTCTTGAAAGTATCAGTGTTTGAGACAAAACAGGATACATAAAACTTTGCTGAAATCAGAGCTCAGAATAACAATAGTGTATGGTTCAAAATTGCTGGTTTCCTGGTTTTGGCTCAGTGATTAGCCATACGTCATAATTCATATAATTCTTCTAATTTTAAGAGATTTGAAGCCTGAAACTTTGCAGAAGCAAGTTTGTCCTGGGATATAAATTACAAAACCAGTTTTTATGTGTGTTTTAGGATCATTGTTCTGTTTGAAGATCCTATTCAGTTTTCCATTTTTCACCAGCTTCTTTTTCATTTGGGACAAAGTTGAATAAATTGGTAGACCTTCATTTTATTAATCTACCCATTTCTGTGAAATGAATAATGTACATTGCACAATTGGTTTAGAATTACTGTGATCAAAGCCTGGCCTTAAATCATTTGAAATGTACAGAAATAATTTTGCTTAAAAGCTGGATTCAAACCAATAACCAGAATTATGTCAGAACTTTGTTGAAATCTACAACAAAGCCTAAACCAAATAATAGAAGTGTTATATATTTGACTAAAATTTTAAAAATTTTGACCCTGTTTTAATAATTTTAAAAAGATTCACAAATCTTTTTCACCTAATAATTGTTCTCTTTTAATTTGTTTATCTAAATCTTTTGATTTGGTCCTTTCCAGCCTAAATCTCAGTTGTCATTTTGACTTCATGCATGTTTTGTACATTGCATACTTACGTGTGATTTTTTTATTTTTTTTTTTTAAAGATTACACATTTTTCTTTGTTGTTGCTTTTCAAAAATGTTTTCAGATATGATGCATAACACTTTGGATATTGGTCACTGTGCTTAAATAGATTAAGTAAATTAAACTAACGTCATCAGTTTCAATAAATTGAAACCAGTGAATTCAATTTTTGATTCTGAAATGACTCAAACTGTTTTGTGTATTATCAGGATATCCTAAAAGAAAAAAAAAAGTTCAAATGCATCTTTATGTGAGGTTTGATGTTGTTTGATGCCAGTTGTCTTGATTGTTGTTTTATGCTGAATTTCTCATGACATTGCTGACTATGCTGCGTTATGCTAGTTCATGGAAAAACAGGTCAGGGGAGTAGAATATTTTTGCTCTGTATGAGCCTGAATGTTAGCCTTTTGATCATGTAGAACAGGATCTGGTATTTAAGTATGAAATACAGACAGTTTTAATCTGACTAGGAATGTTTATCCATTTCCTGTAGTCAGATTATGAGCATCAGGCTTGCCCAAATGGCGTTGCAGCTGTGAACAGCAGCTTCCTTCATTAAAATAATGTCTCCATGGTCAACTGGTGGTAAAGATGGCTGTGGAAAAAGCTGGAGTCCCTTTTAGGATAAAAATACCTGCTGTCATAAGTGCTTTGACTTATTCCATATTATTTTTAAATCCTATTCAGTGGCACTCTAAATACAAGACATATTTGCACACAAACTAAAGATGGACACTTCTTATGCTGTTCAGAGCGAAGGATATTTTGCTCTATGAAGGTCTTTCTTAATTTCTCACTTGTTAATTTATATTTTATCTTATGCATCAAGTGTAAAATGTAATCCTTAGTGTAGCTTTCGGGTGTTTTAGTTCATCCATCTCCTATGAATTAAAAGCCAGCAAAAGAACGTCTTGTAAAACTGCTGATTGTTGTATTAACACTATGGAGTTGGTGCTGATTAAACAAACAAGATGTTAATTATTGAGCCTTTGAGGTGCTAGAAGGGTTCTGTCACCTTTTGATAAGAAAGGTTGGTAGTTTCCGGCATTCATGTTACAATTAGATGCTAATGTTCACCGAATGGCAGTGATCTTACTTCATGTGGCAATGTAAAAGGATGCCTTATTTGTTTCACAAATTAAAATATTTATTTGCAAGTAGCTATTTGCTTCCACTTCTTTATGCATTTTACAATTCAAAGCAAATCCTCATATTTCTGGGTAACTCTGGAGACGAGGCTGCACATTCACACTGAGGTGGACTTGAAGAAATAGTTGCCTCACGCTCCTCCTCCTCATGTACCACACTGATTATGCCACCTTTGTACTGACTAGTTCCTCATTATGATGCCTCTGTGAGGCTGCACAGTTCAGCTCAGAGTGTACATGCTGTGTTGTGAATTTGCCTGATTAGTGTTTGTAAGCCTCCGAACCATTAAGACATTTCTGGAAAAAACCCCAACCCGACAACAAACACATTAGAGCAAGATCCGTTTCGTTTATGAAAAGGTAAAAGCAGATATTCATATGCTTTTTACACACTGTTGAATAGATAATAATGATTTCTGCTGATTTCATGAAAAGCTTGTCACAACCATATTTTGATAGACCAATACAAAATTGTGCATAAATGTGAAGTGGAAGGAAAAACTCATTTTAAAAAATCTAAAGAAGTGTGGTGTGCATTTCTATTCAAACTTGTTAACTGTGATGACATTGAATAAAGCCCAGGGCAACATTTGCCGTCAGAGATCACCAAACTATAGTTCCCTTGTGTGTATTTCAATCATTTTATGGAGGGCTGCTGAATACATCCTCCTTAAATTTAACTAGTATGACACTACAAGTGCAACTATATCAAGACATGGCCATTTATTTAAACTGGGGGAAATGAAGAGCATTGATCAGAGAAGTAATCACGTGATGTGGTTTTTAAATCTGACTTTTAGGGGAGAGATGCAAGAAAGCTGTTGTTAAAAAAAGGCTATGATGTCACATTTTATGCTACAAGCAGGGGGATAGCTTTGAGGCTCAATTGTCCGAGGGTGTGATGAAGTACGCAATATAGGACAAAAAAACTTAACTCTCCCTGGTCAGTTTGATGCACCAGACAAATGCCCCACCAGTGTCTTCTGTTCTTTTTTTTATTCCTTTTTTAAATTTATTTTTAATTACATGGAAAATAAAATGAGATGTTGCAGCTCATCAGTCATTATTTTGCTCCTCCTCTGATGATTTTTCAAATGCAAACCAAAGGTTAGCTCAAAGTTGGATTACAAAGAGAAAGACTTTTATTAAATAAATCACGTGAAAAAGAACATAAGAAGGACACAGACTTGTTCAAAGTAGTTTTTTTAATAAGCTGAGATTAGATTACTTTAGCAGTACATATCACATCAAGTCAAGTTTCATAGGCAGAATTAAACAGAAGTAAACTGTTGGTATTATATGGTTCTAATCTAAACAAGTGTTCTGTTTGGACCATTTCTTCTCAACATAAAGACATGCAATTAGTTTCCAAGGCAACTGCGCTATCCAAAGGGGGGATAATGTGTTTGTTCATAATGCCCTCAACTGTAAGGGAACACCATGTCAACAAAGATTTTATTTGATACTGTTTTCCTGGCTGCATTGCAGGAGTTGCATTTTTTTCATATGTCGCTTCATGTTTAATTTGTACAAATGTGAATTGAAAACTAGCTTTTTTGTTGTTGTCTTTTTGGGGATTGTTTTTGTACCTTTTCCTCACAGAGGAATGACGATGAGGCAGTGGTGGATCGAGGAGGAACACGATCCCAGCAGAGAGCCAACTTTGAGCAGGAAGATTTTGAAGGTAACAAAAAAGCAGAAAGCAGCAAGCTGCTGCAGCTGAGTCCACCCACTCTGTCCTAACAACTGCTGCTTTCCCTCTTGACAGCTTTTTTTGCTGTTTAGAGAGGAGCAGAGTAGGAGGCAGAAGCTGTGGGTGAGCTCAGTTTGCATCAGTAATTTCATGATCACTCAAAGAAAAACAAAGAGACTCTAAACAAAGTTACAAATGGTGGGACTGAGGAAATCAGGATGACTTAAAGCCATGGCAAATGTTCTCTATCTGCAGAAGAAGATAACAGTAGAGGCCTCTGAAGCATCAGAGGCCTCAGCTTGTTTCTGAATTATTGTTAATAGTTAAACTTTCTTTCCTTTTAACAATAAAACCTTTAGATCATTTGTGAAAGAGATAACAACACCAACCTACTGCTAGGGTGCACCACTCTTCCAGGAACAGCTTGGAGAACATACATGCTAATTTTGAAAGATCAAAACGTATTAAAGATTATGTCAGAGTTGTATTGCTTCAGTAGATCACGGTGTAGCACTACAACAGTTATCAGGCATAGCTAAATGACAGGTAGAGAGAATAACGCACATGACCTCTTTGTCATGGTACTGGTTAGTGGATGAATTAGAAGCAGGAAAAATGGGGAAGCATAAAGATTAATTTGACACTGCCCAGATTGATATGCCAAAATGACTTAGTTGCAGCATCTCCAAATCTTTTAGTCCTTATTGGGCATTTCCAGTCTGCTTTGCTCAGTATCATTCAAACCTGGTCCAACAAAGGAACAGTGGTAACTTGACGACAGTGTCACAGTGAAAGCTTTTCTTTGTGGTATGTTACAGCAGAAGGACTACTGTAGCTCAGTTTGCTGAAGATCTTGCAACTTACTAGAAGGATGCGACCGTGAATTATTAAGTTTTGCAAGCATAACAAGCATGGTTTTCCGATAAATCCAGCTGTGAAGTAATTATTGAAATGAGTCACATGCATCAATCTGAAATGCATCGGTTATTTCAAAATAAAATTGTTTATTCTTCCTGAATTAACCACTTTGGTATTTGTCTCCAGGTCACAGGACTCTCTATATTGGAGTCCATGTACCTTTAGGCAGTACCAGGAATCGTAGCCATCACAGGCATCGTCACCATGGAAAAAAACATTGGAGGAGGAGCAGAGAGCGAACCCTTCCCTTGGTGGAGGGAAGAGAATCTCCAAATTATGGTATAGGCCACAAGAGCAGCCTTTCAAGATATGTGTCAACTGTCATTTGGATTTGTCTTATGGTTCATTGCAATCCCTGCCAGACACTCCCTCCCAGCGGGTTCAGTTCCTGCTGGGGGCAGAAGACGATGATGAGGAACACATCCCCCATGACCTCTTCACGGAGATGGATGAGATCTGTCTGAGGGATGGAGAGGACTCGGAGTGGAGGGAAAGTGCCAGGTGATGTTAATGATCTTAATGCAGCAAAATTTAGAAATACTCAGAGGTTGTGAGCAGAACAGTCATGGTAGCAATCTGTGAAAAATGTAGATTGCAGATTATGTTTAATGTTTGTGTTTCAGCAACTTGTTTAGTATTTTCACATGATTTCCCTATATTTTATCAGACACCTCTATAAAATGATGGTGTACTCTTGACATGGTAAATAAGACATATTTTATTTACATTGATACCCTGGTAAAAAGCAATAAGGAAGGAGAGTAAATGAGTGAAGCTGACAGGGAAAAGGAGAAATGAGAGCTACATGTGAGGGCCCCCAGAATGAACGAGTGTTGCTTTTGCAGCTAGAACAGATGGCCGACCAGTTTGCCGTCTGCTGGCAGCACTTGATGGCAACTCAAACTCTTCTTACAGGTGGCTGAAGTTTGAGGAGGATGTAGAGGACGGGGGAGAGCGATGGAGCAAACCCTACGTAGCCACGCTGTCTCTCCACAGTCTGTTTGAACTGCGTAGCTGCATCATTAATGGCACTGTGCTGCTTGACATGAGGGCAAATAGCATTGAAGAAATTTCAGGTAAATGTGATTTTGTTAGTTCTGGCTTTTGTTATTTTTAAATCTCTCTAGAAAGAAAATAAAAAGAATTAAAATTAATATTTTTAGGAAGCTTACTTTTAGTGTGTAATCCTTGAACTTTGGGCATATCTTGTTGTTTAATGTACTGTTTGTAATATTGGGAGAATTACCAATTAAGTGAATTCTTCTCTTAACTCCAACTGCAGTGATCAAATGTTTTTTTTAAAGAGACCTAAAAAACTTTGGGAATGAGTAACAATACACCCATATCTAACCTGTTGTTTTTGGCAAAAGTTTTAAATGGCATGCATTTTTACATTGATGCACCTTAATGCTGGTAATCCTGATTCTTAACAATGACGGTCATAACATACTCATTTAACGACTGGAAAACCTGCTTTGCCTTTAGACCAGGTGTCTCAGATAAAGGCATTTTGCTTTTGTTTTGCTCCTCAGAAATGGTCTTGGATCACCAAGAGTTATACTCACCACTGGGAGATGAACTCAGAAAGAAGGTGCGTGAAACTCTCTTGAAGCAACACCATCACCAGAACCAGAAGAAGCTGGCTAACCGCCTGCCGATTGTACGCTCCATCGCCGACATGGGCCGACGGGCGTCAGAGCTCCATCTGGACAAGAATGGTACAAAACCAGATAAGCACAAACCTCTGCATACTTCAGTGTTGGAATACCTTAAAAATACTATCTAGTGATGTATCCTTTTATTATTAACTGAAAGAATGGATTTACAAATGAGGATTTTACAAAAACCAATTATTTAAAAAAGCTCTGATAAAAAAACAAAAAAAACAACAACTTTGTTTTTGTTTTGCTTGGTTTGTTTTGTGTGTTTTTGGCTTTAGGCCATCACAAAAGGTTTGAGGCAGCTGGTATTTAAATACAAATTTAAATATTATAGTTTAGGTTCAAATTTAATTCAAATAAGTCCAATTGATCCCAAAACAATTCAATTATTGGGAGCCAATTATATATAGTCCAGTCAAATCCAGTTGTAAAGGGACTTAGTCAAATGTAGGTTTAATGCTATACCAGTTGTCAAATCGAGATGTTGACTTTGTGGAAATCTCTCATCGCAAAGAAGCTTGTGGTGGCAATGGAGAGAAGCCACTTGATTTTAACAAGAAACAACATACAGTAAAAGGCAGGTATGAGTGGTCACCTTCTGCTACCAGTTATGAGTTGGGAAGATAGAAAAGAGAAAAAGAAAAAAGGAATATTAAAGTCAGCAGTATTTTTGTGCATCAAACTCCATCAGTTGTTACTTCTGGGAAGAGACACGTAAACACAGAAACCTTGAGTCAGCAGGTGGTTTTCTTTTTGCAAACTACATTACAACTGATTGTTCCTAAATCTAAGACTCTAATGTAAAAGTTTATATGTAAATTGTAAATATTTCAAGGACATCATTTATATAATACTTTGAATATTTCAATGGTTTGGCCAGGTCAGCTGACGGCATCGCAGTCTCAATTAGCGGGTCCTGATGGCAAAGGGGACATCAGCAGAGAGAATAGTGCTGTGGACTTTAGCAAGGTATGTACAGTGGAAGTGTATACAGTTTTGTTGTGGCTGTTGTGAAAATTGTTGGAAAACTGGAGACAGGGTGGTATGGTTGGTACAACTGTTCCCAACATACAGACTCACAAAAAGAAAGTTTAGTCATTTCAACAGATGATTTTGAGTCGAGTTTGTTTGCCCTTCACTTCTCACTGTAGGTTCTAAAATCAGGACATACATAGGACATAGTCTCTTATGAGACTAAATTATGTTTCTTACATGATGCCACTTCCAATTAAATGTAATTCTTGATCACTAAAACTGTAAATGATAGCAAAGAAGTATAGCATTTATCTACTGTAATATTTTTTTCTCAAGTATTTATTCTAAGAAACAGACACCACTTATTACAACTGAAGACAAAAAGAGAGAATTATTATACCCAAAATTTTTCATGCACTTCAGCACAAAGTCCATAAACCATGTATGGATGATGGTGTGAGTTTAGGTGCACAATTGACATTCTGATCTATGATTTAAATAAATCGCAGAAATATAAATTTGGCACACACTGTCATGTTAAAAAGAATTGGACACCTCAATAAATATTCATTTGTTCTACAGAAATGTTCTCATTATTAATGCTAATTTAAAAAAGAATAAAGGCCATGAATTAATAAAAGTTGACACAAAAATATACCATGTTTTAGTCATCAAACAAAAGATATTAACCGAAAGCTGTGTACTAAATGAAGAAAAAGTTAGGACACCCTATTAGTCAGTCTATTTGCATCAAGTAACTTGTCAAGTATCTTTAGTCATCTATCACCTGATGGAATTTATGATGGTAAATTATCAGGTCCTGCTGCAACAAAAAAATCCGAAAATGACATCCAAATAACTTATTTGAGACTTCTTTTAGCATTTTGCAGTTCTCTGTTGGTGACCGTGCTTGGCTGACCAGACCAAGAGCACATCATCACACTAAAGGTCTGATGTTTAAAGCAAACAAATAGAAAGCTCCTTCAAAATATTGAATAATGATATTTTAATAATATGCAACTTATGTAATACACCTGTCTGAGGTTCTGGGATTAAAAAAAGGTGTGTCCTAATTTATCTTCCCCCCCAAAATTGCACTTTTTAAATCACAGCTTGCAAAATATTAAAATGTGTTTAATTCAGCTTTTATTGTTTTATAAACAAGTCAAGAAAGTTTTTGATTAACCCATAATTTAAATCTTTGCCTAAGAAAAATACTCCATATTTGGGTTGCATTAAATATTTTTAACAGAAATGGGCAAGTTCAGACCGTGGAGTTATTTGGTTCTATATTTTTACAATGAAACAAAATGAGAAGTTAATGACGAAATTACCCATTTTTTTAACCTGCATTTTGCAGACCATCTGTGGCTAGAGAGAAAAAAAGGACCAAAATGCTGATTGCAGACAGACATATTAAAAGCCAGAATGACCTACAACAAAAAGCACTCAAAATCAGAAAATCCAAAAGCCAATAAAAGTCCACACCAAAGAAATTTAGAAAAAAATAAAAGCTCTGTGACTTCACAGAGAACAGAGGAAGTCAAATAACCACTGGGATGAGCAATAAATGCTGAGCAATCTTTCAATGCTAGCAATTTCCTAAAAATCCTAAATAGCCCATATTGTTTTCCTAAGCATACAAAATAATGCAACACTGTCAAAATGATGAGGAAATGTGATGTTTTACTGATAATTCACCACTCATTTGATTAATTTACCTGTTTTGATAGTTTCATTTGGTAAATCATGTAATAACTGCTGCATTTCATTGTTGTTCCTTCACCCCTTTTACTTTTTAAGCTAACTTACGGTTTCATAATTTTATTTGGTAGTCTGCTAAAAGGAACTGCATTAGTTTTCTGCTAATAGAAAAGCAACACTTTTTCCTCTCATGTTGTTAAATACAGTTTGACATTTTTTGAAGTCTGTTTAAAGACTCAGTTTGGTGAAAATTATGTTTTTATTAAATTTTTATTCTCTTTAGAGGATGTTTTTTGGAATACGTTATGATTAAAGCAACCACTTGTCACTTTTGGTCTTATATTTCTAGCCACTTATGTGTTTAGTCATACTCTGTTTCATTTTGGTATCCCTGTATTTCCTTTTCATAGTTAGAAGTTATTTTTCTGTATTTTAACTTCAGTTCTCTCCGTCTGTCAACTTCATCCACAGCTGCAGCCTGTTTTTACCTCCAGTAATCATTTCCAAGGATAAAGGGCTACTGTTTTTTCCTGACCACCTTGTAGTTTTTCCTCAACTTGCTCTTTATCATTTCAGGTGTTAGTTTTATTTTCTGTTGGACTCATCTTTGGCACTGCTATATATTTTTTTTTTGTTCTTCCATTAAAAATCCACAGAACCATAATCTGGCCTGCCTCTTGCCTACACCTAATCAATCATAATTCCTGACGTTATTCAGCTCCAACAGAAGAGCAGGTCAGATTTCAAAATCTAGTTTTCTGATTAATAGAGATAATAATCACACAACCATATAGGGCCATTAAACTGTCAATTTCCAAAGCATTAAATTACAATGTAGAATAAAAAAAATGAGAGAATGATATCAGCAATATTTTGACCATGTTAATACTCATTCTCCCGACAAGCCTGGTAAGCATGTTAAGCTACACGAACAGATTACAGATCTGATGTTTCAAAAATGAATTTAATTTCTTCATATTTACATACTTTTAAAATGCATAGTCAATTAATATTAAAAAGTTAATAATTGATATCAACTTTTTTGATAATTTCTGAGAATTATTTTTAATTATATAAAATTACTAAACGAGCATATGGGTTCATGGCATTAAATGTGTGAGCAGAATGTCATCATGGGTTCCCTTTTGAACATCCAGTGTTCTTTGATTAACCAATTTACTCATCATAGGTACGTTTTGCACACTTTGGGTCGTTGTTAAAATTTTCAAAGCGAAATATGGGGAATAAACAGCACACGCAATCAGACTGTTACGCAACCTTGCATTCTGAAAAATGAATAGGAGGTTATCTTTCATAGAAAACCTTTGAGTGAGGGATTAGGATTATTACCATGTTAGGTATTAGAAAAGTCAAACACATGCATTTAGGAAAAAAAAAAAATAAATATGATTGTAATATTTTGTGCCAGTGCGTTTTATGTTTCTGTTTTATATTCACAGAAACTATTGTAAAGAAGTGATTGAGTTTTATGGTTGTATATTTATATCCCAGTTATGACTGAGAAAATAAGTTTACATTTTGTCAATTTTGGAAGAATTTCTACATTTCAGGACAAACTACATTATTATTTATATAGTCAAGTTCTAATTTATATTAAAAGAAAATCTCTTTCAGAAACAGAAAATGATAACAAATGATAAAATTAAAGCTCCCACTGGCTATTGTTATCTAGAGATGCATCATCTCAATGAGAGAACAAATAACACTCCGGTGGGTATTTGTCGTCCTCATGAAATTTTCACACAAAAATCAACACCTTTAATGAAAAAAAGGATTTCTGGCTGGCTTTTATTCATATCTGTGAATCTTAATTTTTTTTTTTTTAGCTTGCTGGCTCTTATGAGTTATTATGCAATGGATTAAGTTATAACCTATATTTGGATGCTCTTTTGTAATATTTCATTCACACATCTGTGCCCTATTTGACTGCTGGAACAAAAAATCTAGCACAGCTGGATTAAATTCAGACTGGGAACTGGGTAAACTCATACATTTATGGATTTATGGGAGGATAAATGGTAAATAAAAACCTCTTCCTGTGAATGCAGTCAGTACTCTTAGGATTATAGTCAGAGCTGCATAGCCGAAGCATGTGGAATGTTGCACCTTTATCATTTTTTTTCCAGATAGATCTTCATTTCATGAAAAAGATCCCGCCGGGGGCAGAGGCCTGTAATGTGCTGGTGGGAGAGCTCGAGTTTCTGAACAAGCCAGTCGTGGCATTTGTTCGCCTTTCCCCTGCAGTCCTGCTAAATGGGTTGGCTGAAGTCCCAATTGCCACAAGGTTTCTGAAAACTGATTCAGCTTCTGAACCATATTTGACATTACTTGTTCAATAAGCAGCCACTGTTGATCATCCATGACTTGTTTTCAATTTCAAGGTGTTCATTTTATTTATTTTTGCCTTTAGGTTTCTGTTTATTCTGCTTGGGCCTTTGGGAAGGGGAGCTCAGTATCATGAGATTGGGAGATCCATAGCAACTCTTATGACAGATGAGGTAAGGGTTCATTGAAGCCCATATACATCACAATCCAACATTTTACAAAATCATACAGTTTGATGAAATGTTAGTCAGATGTCACTCTCAGATTTTCTGCACTTTGAATAAATTCACAGCTCAGCCGAACTCAGAACAAAACCTAAAGTGGTGGAACATTTCGAAGTGTGAAGTACAGCTCAGAGCTTTCATAACTTGCTTTTGGCGATTAGTCAGCCCTCATGTGCTCCATTTTGTCCAGAATTTGTGTTGTCATCCTCCAAGACTGTGAAAGAAAAACAGATCCAGACTGAAGTCGATTCTAAAAAAGATGCACTCACTGAATAAAAATATGCAGAAGCCTGTTAAAAATAGGGCAGTTTCACATTGTTAGGGTCAAGAAAGGTAATTTATTTGTTGTATCCATGATACATTCATCTATATGGTGCACCAAATCATTTTCAAATAAGAATTATAGTGAGCTTTGCTCTTACTTACCTAAATAAAACCCAGTGTAACCAACAACAACAACAAAGAGTCCACCTGTGTCAAATTCAGTTTCAGTATATGTTCTGTGAAGGTCTAATAACAAAGGCACATAAGGTAAAAAGTTGTCAGTGTGTTTAAAGATGTTTATAAAATAATTTCCCAAACATCAGGGAGTTGAAACACCTCAAATGTGAGAATTTAGTTGACAAGACGACCTGTACTAACCCCGGAGTACAAGTCTGCACATCATCCCAGACACACCATGCTACAATAGTAAAACGTGGTGGTATCAGCATCAACTAATGGGTTGCTTCTCTTGAGTAGGAACATGGAAAGTACTTTGGGTTGATGAGAAAATGATTTAGAAGAATACCGAAAAATAACCTGAGAACCCACAAAGGAGAGAGTGTGCAGGGGTGAACCTTCCTTCAAGACCACAACCCTACATTTTGAACTATATATAAATAGCTTAAATCACAGCTCATTTATATGATCACTAAAAGAAAAAATAGATCGTTTTCTTTCTGTCCAGGTTTTCCATGATGTTGCCTACAAAGCTAAAGACCGGAATGACCTTATTGCTGGGATTGATGAATTCCTTGATCAAGTGACTGTCCTGCCTCCAGGAGAATGGGATCCATCAATACGGATAGAGCCACCAAAAAGTGTACCTTCTCAGGTTAGCGCAAATTTTGTTTCACACGTTGAAATTAAAAACAGTTTGACATGATAATAAATCCCATGCTATTAATCAAACAGGAAAAGAGAAAGAAAAGCAACCTTTTACCTAATGGCTTAGTGGAGGGTGAGGAGGAGGATGAAGACAGTGGCCATGGTGGCCCAGAACTGCAGCGTACTGGAAGGTATTCAGAAATATCATTATCAAATAGACTGGCATCTATTTTTTATATATTCTTTTCTAAAGTCAGACTATTTAATTTGTTATTAATAAAATACTCATCCATTCATTTGCTTTTTTGATCATTCATTCATTTTTGTAATAATCTATGGAGAAGGAGATTGATGAAACTTAGTTTACTGCGAGAGAAGGTTTTGTAGTCTCTGTAATTTTAATCAAATTTGTAGCATAAGGAGTAGAGGACACTGTAGTAAAACATTTTCCATCCATCCATAAATTGGCTGTATGAACTTATCCTTGCAAGGTCCTAGGGGGCTGGTGTCTATCTCCAGCAGTCATTGGGTGAAAGGTGGTGTATTCCCTGATCAGGGTGCCAGTTTACTGAAGTACAGCACAGAGATACAGGACAAACAACTGCACACACACTCAACTTAAGACAATTTAGAGACCAGTTACCTTAACATTCATTTTTTGGACTGTGGGGGAACAGAGGGGTACCCAGACAGAACCCACACATGCACACGCAAACCATCCAAACTCCATGCAAAAGACCCCAAAAGATCCAGGTCTGGATTCAAATTCAGGATCTTCTTGTTGCAAGTCAACAGTGCTACCAACTATGCCACTGCAGCCATACCTTCTGAGATGAGATAAAAATATCATTTTTGAATATTTCTGATATTTCTGCAAATTCTCTTTGAAATCATGCTGAAAAACATTAAAAAATAACATCTTTCCTCAAAAACCAAGTCTACCACAGAACTATTTCTGGAGGAACTTGAGCTGCAGTTCTGTCTGGAAGTGGTTTCCATAGCAACATTTTTTTTTTCTGATCTCTATTTGCAGCTCTACATTTTCATCATAGAACCTGTCACACTAAGCCAAGAACTCATCATTTGAAGGAGGGACTGTAGAAAAAATTACTTTAGAATTAAATAATTAAATGTTTGTTCATAATATTGATAAATCAATGTATATATTTTGTAATTTTTCTTTAGGTGGTTTGGTGGCCTTATTCTGGACATCAAGCGCAAGGCCCCCCACTACCTGTCAGATTACTCTGATGCTATTAGCTTGCAGTGTGTTGCCTCTTTCTTGTTCCTTTATTGTGCCTGCATGTCCCCTGTCATCACCTTTGGAGGACTGCTGGGCGAGGCAACAGAGGGAAGAATAGTAAGTTCTATTTTTTATTGCTTTTTATTAAAGCTCTGCAGAGAAAACAGCTTTTAAAAAATAACTTCTCTACATTTAATAACGAATTTTATTTTGTAACGAATTGTATTTTAGCAGGATGAGAACTTTTCAGTACATTTACATGAGTAATGTCTGTGTTTTTTCTTTCTTTTTTAATCTCTAGAGTGCAATTGAGTCACTGTTTGGCGCGTCACTAACAGGAATAGTCTATTCGCTGTTTGCTGGGCAGCCCCTCACCATTTTGGGAAGCACGGGCCCTGTGCTGGTGTTTGAAAAGATACTTTTTAAATTCTGCAAGTATGCTCTTTTAAAATGTGATTGAATACATACTTTTTTTTTTTTTTATAAAATATAATAGATGGACAGTTTTTGGTGGGTGAGGAGAAACCAATCTTCTTGCCCTGTTTACTTTTCCAAAGCTTTTCCACATTTCCTGCACAAAGGTTCATTGGAGTAGATGTGCTCATTTGGTTCTTTTTTTGTATTTCGCTAATAAGGGTACTGTAGTGGGTTTTTTTCTGATTTAGATGTCCCTTTTCGTAAAAAAAGTGTTTTAAAATCATTAACTTGTTTTCACAAAACAGTTCAGAAGACTAGTTGTGATTTATTTGTATACTGCATTTTCCAAGGATTTTTATTAGCTTTTCTGTCTCTAATAAGATGATGTCTGGCCTCTGAAATTAGCCAATTTTTGTATGTCAGTTATCATGTTAAATCATTTTGCTTTGTTTTGCCTTTGCTGAGCTTCTAAAATATTCACGATAATGAAATTCTCAAATTCACCACAATGCAGCCAATAAACAATACCATTTATTCTCTCCCCCCAGGGAGTATGGTTTGTCCTATCTGTCTCTCAGAACCTGCATTGGTCTGTGGACAGCTTTTCTCTGTATTCTGCTGGTGGCCACAGATGCCAGTTCCCTTGTTTGTTACATCACCCGTTTCACAGAGGAAGCGTTTGCCTCGCTCATCTGCATCATCTTTATTTATGAAGCCTTGGAGAAACTTTTGCACCTGGGGGAACTCTATCCCTTTAACAAGAATAACAACTTGGACAAGCTCACCACATATTCGTTAGTATGCATTCTTTTATAACTGCCTCTTGTAGTGATAACATAAGGAAATGTTCATGGACTACTAATTGATCAAAAAGTTGATTTGCTGTTTCAGATGTGCTTGTGTTGAGCCTTCGGATCCCACTAATGGCACTGTAAAGTTCTGGGAAGTCAACAACATTACTGCCTCTGAAATTTACTGGGAAGCCCTGGAGGTGAAGGTATGAATAAGTACCAATTTATAGATTATAAACCCCTCTAGCAAATTGAAGTAAAATTTTAGGTCACATCAGTGACTTCAGCAAAAACAAAACCAAAAAAAAATTAGACGAACATTTTGCTTGACAAAACAACTGGAAAAAAAGGATTTTTGGCTTGCTTATCTTAAAGTGGCATGCTTATCCAGATGGATGAGACGAGACGAGATTAAGGACATGAGGGCTGGATTATATTGGATTATATTAGATTAAAGGGCACTAAAATCATTATAAAAGCACATTTTTGGTCTGAGAATTTTTTGTTTTCATTGGCATGAAAGCTCATGAATTCTGCATGTTTGTTGATGTCACAATAACTCTGCCCTGCTTTTTATCACTTGCAGGATTGCGCTGAAAAGAGAGGGGAGTTTGTGGGGACTGCTTGTGGTCCTCATGGACCCTATGTTCCAGATGTTCTCTTCTGGTGTGTCATTCTCTTCTTTTCTACTGTTGTCATGTCTGCCTTTCTCAAGGAGTTCAAGTTCAGCAATTACTTCCCCACAAAGGTACTGTGACTCATTATAATCTCCATCAGTGTGCAACTAATATCATGACTCAAACATGATGATGAATGTGTTGCAAAGTGCAGCACTACACTCTTGTGGTAATTCACTGGTATTGCAGTGACTGAAAAAGAGATTTATCACTGATGTTTTTGTTGACTGCTTGATATTTTCTAAGTTGCTAACAAGCGTTTGGCCAATCTGTAGCTACAAAATCTTAAATACAATTAGCACAACGTTGATTTTACATGGCCATGCCATTAACACATTTCATGTCATTTTCACAGAATAAGAAGTCAGTGAACACATTTCTGAAATGCGTACATTGCTTTAACACACATTAAACCCAAAAACAAAATGAAAATTTTGTCTTATTTGCAGAGCACACCGGAATAGAAAACACCAAACACAATCTTCCTAAACTTGTTCAAAAACAAGACTAAAAAGCTTAAAATTAAATTCTCGCTGATTCATAACAAAAGCACGTTGCAAGACATAAACATTCAATTGTTGGTAAATGCTTGTTACCAGTTGTAAAAAAAAAAAAAAAAAATTTCTCCCTCTTCTTTTAGGTGCGGTCTATTATCAGTGATTTTGCTGTGTTCATCACGATTCTCACCATGGTCTTGGTTGATTATGCCCTAGGGATCCCCTCCCCCAAACTGAAGGTGCCTAATGTGTTCAAGGTAGGAAGGAAAAATAAGACTCTGACTATGACGACATAATATTCATTTAAAAATGTTCAGCCAAATGTTAAATATGTGTGTTTTCTGAAGCTTCTAATTAATTACACAGAACACAATTAACCTTTTAGCGACTTGCTTTGTTATAATCACTAACTTCAATGCACTTCATTGCTGTTTTTGTAAATGACCAATATATGACCTCTGTGTATCTACTGGAAGAAAAAATGATACATGACTATCTGCAATTTCTTACAAATAAAAATCTGAAAAGTGTGGCAGGCATTTGCATACAGTCCCACTAACAAAATGCTTTTACTTTGATTAAAGTTGAAAAACTCCAGAGAATTACATAATCTTTACAAAACAACTTTCCAAAGATTCCCCAACTTCATGTAGATCTGTACTTTGACTGAACCATTTTAATACATGAATATGCTTTGAACAAAACCATCATTTAATAAGTTTGGCTCTATACTGACGGTGATGGTGGTGTTAGTTTTCCACTACACACAATGTTTTGCATATAGGCTGTGAGCTGAATGTCTTCTTCCACATGTTGGCATGCTTCCCCCTAACCTGGCCTGTCAGTTCAGTGGACGGTCATGTCTTGGTAGGCTTACTGTGGTGTCATCCTTGTTTTATTTACACAGGATTGAAGAATTCTCTGTAAGATATTCAGAATATGTGTATTACTTAGTAACCTAAATCCTGATTTTATTTAGAGGAGACTGTTGAATACAAGTGCATATCACACTTTTCAGATTTTTATTTAAATAAAACATCTTAACAAATACAATGATTATCCACTTTAACATTTAAATTGAGGTTGTAGTGGGACAGAACATATAAGAACATTCAAGGCACTATATTGATGATTTAACAGCCAACCAGAGATGATCGAGGTTGGCTCATCAACCCACTGGGGCCCAACCCCTGGTGGACAGCAGTAATAACTGTTATACCAGCTCTACTTTGCACAATTCTAATCTTCATGGACCAGCAGATAACCGCTGTCATTATCAACAGGAAGGAAAACAAACTCAAGGTATTCTCATCTGCCTGTACACTTACATCACTTTTGCACCAATCAAATAAAAACACAGCTTAGCTTTTGTTATTTGGTTTTCCTCCTCCAGAAAGGTTGTGGATACCATCTAGACTTGTTGATGGTTGGGATAATGCTGGGTGTGTGCTCTGTGATGGGGCTGCCATGGTTTGTAGCAGCCACCGTCCTCTCCATCACCCACGTTAACAGTCTGAAACTGGAGTCAGAATGCTCAGCTCCTGGGGAGCAGCCGAAATTCCTCGGCATCCGGGAGCAACGCGTTACAGGCCTCATGATCTTCATGCTCATGGGCAGCTCTGTCTTTATGACGTCAGTGCTAAAGGTGGGACAAAATAATTTTATCAGGAAGTGTTTTTTTGTGGCTGATGTACATTTCACTTATTTTCTAATTTAATTTTAAGCACATCTCTCTTAACTTCTCTTTTGCTTTCCTTAGTTTATTCCTATGCCGGTGTTGTATGGAGTTTTTCTTTACATGGGGGCATCTTCTCTAAGAGGCATTCAGGTACAAAAAAGGAAGGAAAATTAGACCAAAAAATTATTTAAAGATATTGAATATGTCGAATGTGATATAAATTTCAACAAGGACCATGACAGAAATATACCCTTAGATTTGATCTTTTGTCAATCTCCTGCAGTTCTTCGATCGCCTCACGTTGTTTGGTATGCCAGGCAAGCATCAGCCAGACTTCATCTACTTACGACATGTACCCCTGAGGAAGGTGCACCTCTTTACCATAATTCAACTCAGCTGTCTCATTCTTCTGTGGGTTATCAAGACCTCCAGGGCTGCCATTGTCTTTCCTATGATGGTGGGTAAACAGTTAGTTGTGACTTTTATGCTACCTGTCCACTCCAGTTTATGTCATATAGTTTTAAGCGTTAAGCTGTAAAGGTTAAAAGTGCCCAAAAGTAAATGTATCTTTTGTTCAATTAAAATGTCTGTGTTGTGGTTCCCTTTGCTTTGTTATTTTACATTTTTCAAATGTTTTGGTCAGCAAACAAACATATATATGACAATATTGAAGGTTTTGCATCTCCTGTGGCTCCACTTGCTTTGACCTATCTGATTAATAAATACATGATCAAAATTCTCTCAAATAAAACATGACACATGTTGATGTCATTTAGGATACAGTAAATCATCTTTTTATGACCAAACTATAAAAATGCATCTTCCTAATTCTTACTTAGTGTCAGAGTTTCTGTTGTTTCAATAAATTTCAACAACATAGTGATTCTCCTTTTTTATTCTGCCTTTTTTTTGTATCTTGTCATCTCTGCAGGTCTTGGCTCTGGTTTTCATCAGGAAGTTGATGGACTGTATCTTCACCAAGCGAGAGCTGAGCTGGCTGGATGATCTCATGCCAGAAAGCAAGAAGAAAAAGCTTGAGGATGCTGAGGAGGTGATAAATCTGTCTTTGGCTATATTTTTTATTGTATACTTTTTTTTAACAGATCTATGGTATTACTTTCAAATTATTCTACATTTTTCTGCACTAAAATGTTTGATGGTTTACCATTAGGAAGAAGAGCAGAGTATTCTAGCAGAAGATGAAGGTGTTGTGCAAGTGCCATTGGGGGGATATAAGTGAGTTATAGTGCCATTATAAGAACTCCATGGAGAGAATCATTTTCTGTATAATAAATAAACTTCGTCTTATTTTTATGCTTATTTTCTGTCTCTTGTTTTTACAGAGGAATACCCATCATCAACATCACAGATGAGATGTCAAAAGGCTCGTTTGGAAATACCTGGAATGCCAACGACTGAAGAAAATTAACCATCTATGAAGGTTTTCAAAATTATTAGGCTGTACTTTTTTACAGAAATTTTGGCTAAGGCAGTAAATTAGTTTTCAACGAAGGAATGAAAACAATGTTCAGATTGATTTAGCTGCGAGGAAATTGCATGTCTGTAGTTATGGCACAGGTGTTCCATCAAAGTATCACTAGAATTCATTGAACTCTTAAGATTGAACCATTCTTTCACAAAATTATAGAAGCAGTCTGCATGCCAAGGTGATGGAGTGTACACACTTGTGGCCTTGGAAGGGACTGAACACCTGAATTTAAGGTCTTTTGACATAAATATGTATTTCGCAATTATACTTATGCTTTGTTAACTTTGTTGTTGAACTTCAGTATCATAAACACAAAGATATAAAAACAATTTTTTTCATGAGATTGCAAAAAATAAATAAATAAATAAAATGCCAAAAGGTGGAAAAAATGAAGCCCGGTTTGGACTCTGCAGACAGCCTGTCCCACGATGTCTCTCCATTTTTAGCCCTTCTGATTTTATAGATTCAAATCTGTTTACAGGAAAACACATGTGTGTCAAGATCATACAACAACAGTCTGGTTTCAAAACCAATAAAACTGTGAAACTTTTAAATGATACAAAGTTATTACATGTGATTTGCACAATTTTTTGTTTCTGTGACTGATATTATGTATCTATATGTTTTAAACCAAATTATATACCATACAATCTAGAAAGCACAAGCAATAGCTCCTCACGCCTAAACAATGCTGTCCTATCCATGTATTAAAGGGTTTATTTATATATATTTTTTGTGGGTTTTAAGATCATACTCATAGTTTTTTTTTCAGCAGATTATTTTGTAATGCGAAAAAGGTCTTGCAGTCTTTTGCTTTCTAGTGACAGTGTACTTCTTCAATCTTTAGTGTTAAATTTCTCTTAACTTAACTGAGTCATTAAGCCATTTAACTGTCGAATGTTTTACCGTTGTCAACTTTTCAAAGAATAAAACTATGACTTGTGTAGTACATTGTTTTGAAAGTATTTATGAGGTATTGTATTGTCTGTATTACAAATGTGCAAACCTCAATAATTTAAGATGTTTCACTTTTTAAGTGTAACCACGTAAATAAGAAGCTGTTTTATTGATATTGTAGTATACTAAAATGCACTTGTATATAGTTGCGGAAATAAATCCTAATAAAGATGATAAAACATCATGGCTTTACAATCAAATTAACATGGTGTGTTTCAGCAAACATCAGCGTTAGCCTCTAATCACATATCAGATCACCTGTCAGCTGATTAGGCTGCTGTGCTAACGTGTGGCTTTGTTGGCAGAACACCCAGTGTCAATGCAGCTGCTTCGCCTTCACACATTCGGCCTTAAGCAGAACAGGACTGGGCACAGGTTCTCTTTTGCAATCAACAGATGGTTTGATGTGCTGCAGATGACAGCTCGGAGAGGTGGAACATCCCCTGAGCGTGTCACGCTGCTGGCTCATGTGAATTACTGTTTCCTTCTCAGTGCTACGAGGAAATCAAGAGTGTTGACCCAGCCACTGATCCCAGCCGGTCTGATGCCAAGCTGATTGACATGATTTCCCTTTATTTAGCAGGACTGTCCTTGGTGTGCAGGTCTGATCATCATGGGGAGATTCTTCCCCAGTGAGCAGCTGACAGGTGAAACACATCATTGTATACCTTGCAGAAATCCCTTTGCATGGTTCTCCCAGGGGACAAACATGTTTATTGATTTTTCTTCTGCCTTCATTCGCAAGGAGGATCGAGAGAACACAACAGGAAACATGTTCTGCACACTGGGACATGAGATCTCAAAGCAATAAATTAACCCTGACATGTAAGATAATATTAACTCAAGTGAAAATAGTTCTTAGAAGAGACTTGAATTACATGTTATTAGGTAAATTTTTTTAAAACACCTAAAAGATCATTCATCCTCCTTTGGATATGACATGATAAAAAGGGAACTTAAGAATTGTACACATTTCTTTATTGAAAACTGCAAGAAAGTGTAATTTAATGCTTGATGTGAAGTTTGGACCAACAACATAATTTAAATTCTAAAAATTCAAGTGAATAAGAAAATGATCAAATATATAATCAGCTAATTCTCCATAAAATGTCCAACCACATTTGTCTTTTACATGTTTTTTTTTTTTCCAATATTTCTAAAAGCATCTCCTTCAACCACTAAGGCCACTAAGGCTTCTTGTGAAGACACATTTAATTGTGTTACCAGAAGAAAGTGTAGTACAGGTTGTGACACATGTAATTGCACAGAATCAGTGAAAAACAGCTGCATCGTTTTACAAGAACATTAACAGCTTGAGGAGTTTAGTCTCTTCTGCCTCGGCCGGTCTTCAACCAGGAGACAAACTCTTTGGCTGCCTGGTCCTGCAGGTAAGAGCTCACGTCGCTGGTGTAGGTGCCATCTGCATGGCGTCTGAATAAACTCCTGTAGAAGAAAGAAGATTTGTCATGTCCAGTTTGGATTTACGGTTTTTAACATTAAGAAATGTTACTTTACCAATCATTTGTTTCAAATGCTTTATTGAAACATTTAAAAATGCACTCACCCATTCCTTTTTGAATTCTTCAGCCACTGGACAAAGTCTTGGGCTCTTCTTGTTTCCAGGTATTTGCTGTAGTCATTGGAAAATGTTCCCTCTGAGTGCCTCTTCATGTTTGGGAACTCAATGGGATCACTTAAAATTGAGTTTTCACTCAACAATCTAAAAGGAAAATATGACAGAAAGAGCTGAGTTAAATGACACACACACACACACCCCCGCACACACTTAGATTTAAGAAGATCATGGAAAGAGTGCTGGCCCGATTATTCCGCTACATCACAGCGACATTTTAGGTGCAATATTCTCATCAACAACAAAATAAAGTCAGGCCTAATTTATTCATACCCCTGATATATCTGGATGTATCACATTTATTCAACCACAAAATTTGTGTCTGGTAAGACATGTCAGTGGCATTTCGGAAAACTTTTATAGACTTTTGTAAAATGAGCCTCATTTCAGAAGAAATCACTAAAATAATTTATTTTGATTTTTCATTAAAAATGCTATGTCAAATTATGTATATCTTTCTCAAAAGTCTGTGGAAATATGGTTACTGAACTTCTTACAACTTTCCACGGGTATTTTGACAAATTGTCTTTGGTGATGAGCCCCAAACTTTAAATTTGGAAGCCATCCTTGCCATCACCCTAATCTTTAGCTCCCTTTGTAGATTTAATATCAGATTCCAGATCGGACTCTGGGTGGACCTTTCCAAAATGTTAACATCACATCTGGTCAGAAGAAAGATACTGGCAAAATTACTTCAAGTCTAGAACTGCCAGGGCTTACTAATCATTTGGACCCTAACAACATGGTCTTCCAACATATTATTATTATTCATACACACACCTGACAAATATATAGCAAAGTTTACACTTTTGCATTTCAACTTCAAAAGTACTTTAAGAAAATAGAAAAAAACAAACAGAATTTTACTTAAAACATGGACTGACAAGAAAACATGCATATCTTTTTGTCCTTTCATTCAACTAAATAATACTTATATTTATAGTGTAAATAAATTATAGTAATAATACAAAGTAGAAGAATATGAAGATTAGACTTGTATTTAGATTTTTTCCCTCTAAACACTAGCATAAATCAAACTGATAAGTGTAAACACTGAAATATGATCTTACAGTGGTGTTCGGTCTGTGTCCTGGTCAGGCACCTGCCAACTGCTTTGGATGATGATAAGGAGCATAAGTCCAGCAAGAGTCTGAGCACTTTTCATTGTTTAAGCTGCCTGAAAATGAGCAAAAATAGAGACAAATTGTATTTTTTTTTTTTACCTAAATAAGGTGTTTGAGCTTTTAGAATGGATTGTGAAAAATTCTTACCTGTGTTCTTTTGTGCAGATTGTTTAAGAGAGGGATCTTGCTTTGCGTTGATTGTTATCGTTCTTCTCTCCTGCTTGTGGAGCTTCTTCATGATCTCCTCCCCATCTGTTCGGCCTTATATAGCAGAGATGAGGAGCGTTCTCTCAGGTGCCTCCCTCCGTCACAAAAGCCTTAGCACATCCTCAACTGCTCTCAAGCCATTAGTCAGCTTCTGACTCAGTGCCCTGAATGTAATCTTGGTTAAAAAAACGAAGCATGACAGCTGGATGGTCAAAAAGCATCTTTAAGTCTCTGAATCAAAAATAGTATCTACTCCAACATAAACATTTCTACAAATTATAATTATTAACTTTGACAGAAAACTGTTCAGCTCATTTACCCAAAAGACAAGAAAATAAACTAAATAATTAAAATTTTGGAAAAATATTAATTATTACTAAAAACATAGTTATTACTAAAAACAAATGTAATCTATAAGAACATCTTAAGTTTAAATATCACTGATCTTTGCTTTTATATTTCTTAATTTGACATCCTCAACATCTGTAGCTACACTCAGACCTACAGACAATTTCTCCAGCGCAACTTTCAATAACTGTTAGGAACTGCAAATGACAAGCCGTTTATATCTTAAAACAATCTTTATTGTACCTTCATCAATGCAATATTACAAGTGTAAAGACACCACTCCACAGTGCAGCATGACACATTCACTGTAAGTGATCACATTCACATAAAAAAGACAAAACTTCAAAATGCATGCAATGGCCTTTTCTAAAAGCCACATATCTTAACAATAACAAAAAGGCTCAAATTTGTGAGCAATGAAACATGTGAAATGTACCTGACTGTTCAACATATTATTAAAAGTAAAACAAGTAAATTGTTTAAAATGTTCCTTTATAAATGCTGAAGACTCTTTTCACATCTATTCAGGTTTGAGGAAGCATTTCTGCAGAAAGTGACTCATGAGGGTGTATGTATGATGATAGGCTTGTCCCCTGAGAGAGTGATCTTTGTCAGTGTACCACTGAAATTAAAACCAAAACAAAATTACTCCAAAGATAACAAAATTAAAGATATGATCAAAGCTATCTTATATTTTTATGCAATAACTAATGGTGGTCTTTTTCCATTTGAAACTCTCTTTAAACAAAAGCACGTTCAAGACCAATATTAGTCTAGTTCCCTCAGCCAATATTTACCATTGCCTCAAAATCCACGAGTTCTTCCACCAGAGCTTTGGAGATCTGTGCAGCCTGCTGGAAATGGACATTGTCTAAAGGAAGAACAACAAATCACAACGTAACTGAATGTCAGAGCTGAAATCTTTTTTGAAGCAAATAGGAACCATTTGTGCGTGACTTTATTCTGTTACTAAGCAATGGGGGAAAATAAAGGTTAACACATGTTCAAAAACAGCGATTAGTAAAGAGAAATCACAGAGCGTACCGTCTGCTGTGCCGTGAATAAGGAGATAGGCAACCTTTTTAAAGTTCTTTGCTCTTGATGTGACTGTGGAGTTCTATGAAACAGAAAAGAGAAAATCCAGAACCAATAATGGAACTTGTGTCTCAAATCAGAACAGTAGATTCTAATGGGCAGGTGTAATTTCAGAGCCATATCTAGCAATTTTGAAAACATAAAACATACTGTAGATAAATCATGGCCTTCCTATACTTTTTCACAGCAGGTAAGTAATTTAAAAAGAACTTTATGAAGAAAAAAAAACTTTTCTCACATAGATGGAAAATATAAGTGTCATATACAGATAGTATCGTGACCTAAAATCCTCACCAAAACAGATCAGGCTGTTAGATAATAATAATTAAAAATAATACTACTAATATTATTGTCATTTGGACTAGAGTGTCTGTTGCTTACTTTGTAAGAGTCTGAATTCTCTGATGGTTTGCCCATGTAGCGCTCAGTGTAAACTGCATCTAAAAAAAAATCAGAACATAATTTGGGCTCAGACCATTACATAAATATTAATTACAGTGTTCAAACAACTTATTCTTGAAGTCTTTAGCTACATCAGCTGTTCATGTTTATTTTAAAATACAAAATAGTAAAGTTTACTCTGACTTTATGGCAGATACTTATGCTGCAGGAAGGGAGGAAAGAGATGTGAAGGAACAAAGGTATCAAAGAGGATACAATAAAGGAAAGAGGAGATGTAAGAAAAAAACTTTGAGGATGAAACTGATGCTTCTCTAGTTTGAACAGACAAAGCTGGTGCTAAACAAGGAAATCGTATCACATACCATAATAGTCCCACTTGGCTACTGGGGCCACAGCAATCCCACACTTGAAGAGTCCAGTGCCAGCACCCAAAGCCATTGAGGCGACATAACCACCATATGACTGAAGATGAAGATTTACACTCATAAATAAAAAAATTCAATTGATTTATAAGACAAAGAAAATTAATCATCAAAATACAGGCAACCTACCCAGCCCCATATTGCAATTCTATCTTTGTCAATAAAACCCATGTCGATGAATTTCCTGTAAGATAGAAATCACGTTATAGCTGAAATTTTTTTTTTTTTTAATTCTTGTGAAGTTCATTTTCTTCACCTCACTGCTGACATTTGATCTTCCACTTCAAAGGTCCCGAGGTGCCTGTAGATCGCATGCATTATTTCATCACCCTGATAACCGCTTCCCCTTCCGTCAACACTGGCGACGATGATTCCAAGTGAACTGGAGAGGTACGTTCCCCAGTTCAACTTGTTCTGATAGCTTACACTCTGACTACAAGGGCCAGCGTATCTGCAAGGATCAGAGTCACCATAAGGCCTTCCAAGATGGTAAGTTGTGGCACACTGAGATATTGTTTACTTACACATCAATAAGGAGAGGGTATTTTTTGGACTTCTGGAAATCTGGTGGCACCATCATTTGATACCACATATCTGTTTATTCAAAAAAGGTTTGGAAACAGGGAGGGACTGATGTTAGCAAGGAAAGAAACTTGATAAATATTTGTATATTTATTTTGGATCTTTTTAAAATATAATAAGGTAATTATGCAAACATAGTTAATTACATCTCCAGTTTGAAGTGATGTTTTAAACCAGAAAGAAAACCTACATGGAGAGTTTTAAATGAGAGTTTATGTCTGTAGTTTGAACATGTATGCCTCACCAAATCCTGCAATCTTTAAGGTGCCATATTTCATTGTTGGCATTTGAAATTCAGACAGAAGATTTTCCAGATCCTTATTGTCTTCCAAAATTGATAGCTCTAAAATAAAAAGAAACACATAAACTTTAAAAAAATTATAATAATAAATAAGTTGAAAACTGTTTCTGTGCACTCAAAGTTAACAAACAGATCAAACATTCTTCTTTCTTTAAATTATTTTTTACAGAAACTAAAAAAATACAAGAGCAAAAAAATAAAATAAAATAAATCAGCAAACCATAAAAAGAAATACCTGTTCCTGCACCTGAGCCCCTGTTGTCCATAAGTGTGTAAAGGGGCAATCCAGGTCCTAATCCAAACAAGACAGACATAAATTCGCAAAGACATTTCACACCAGTATTAGCTGTCTTTGTGACGTCTAAATTTTGATTATTGTTCATGGATGTTTTCTGCATGGCTGAGTTATTGCTTGTGAACACTTATAAAGCTAACTGACCATAGCAGTCCATTCGGTAGAAGGAGGCGTCAACGCTTAAGTAAGCTGAGTTGTACTGACACCTGTCTTCATGTAAGCCACAGGTGAGGCACATGGGGGTTGAGGGACTGCTTCCAATCATAATCCTGATTTGAAAAAAAAAAGAAAATCTCATTTAAGTTATGTAAATAATATTTTACAAGAGTCTAATTAGCTCGTCCAACAGTCTGTCTATTTCAGTTTAACAAATAGAGTCTTCCATACTGGCAAAGATGTGTAAAAATGATTGAAATGAATTATCTATTTAAGGTGGTCTGGCAAAAAGCAAAGGATAAATATTGTGATATAAAAAATTCATCCCCACTGTGCAGTACTTTGTGCAACCTTTGAACTTTTTCACATTTTGTCACATTATAACTACAAACTTCATTGTATTTTGATTTTGTAGGATTCAAAATGATCTGAAGAGATCGTAAGATGACATATCAATAATATGTTTTACCAGCAGGTTTATAAATAGCTTTTGCGTACATAATTTCATGTAAAAATTATGCAACTTTTCTTCCACCCTAAGATTACCTTAATATTGTTCTTCAGTGACAAGATATTCACAAAACTGCTTACTTGTAAAGATTTCTCTTGACAGGGTTCCTTTCGTGCTGATTACTTACAAAATATCTGTAGGAAACAATTTTTTTTGACATTTTCACTGATGGATTTATGATTTTGCATTAAAGGTGTAGTAATTTCACTCACATGGCATCCTTGGTTAATTTTGATATGTAAATTACTTCCCATTTCCCAGATGTAATTGGTGTGGCTTTGCCCTTATTCAAAATAAAAATAAAACAACATGATTAAAGTCCGGCAGGAAGGCATTGATTTAGCTGTAAATTCCTATAAAAAAACACACTTACATTTTTTATGTAATGAATATGTTTGTAGCCTTGAGTGTCACTCATTACTTTGTAGAAACTGAGTTTATCCTCAGCAAAGAAAATAGGCAGTGGCATATACTGAGGAAAAAAAAAAATCTTTTAATAATCAGACATTAAATGGTTGAAATAAAAAATGTAAATTGCTTCTTGGAAACTTACATGGCCAATCCAACCTGTCTTGCTTGTTTGCTCAAATTTCTGCAAAGAGTAAATGTTTTAATTCAGGATCAGTATAGATCTTAGAATCATCTCATTGAAAACTAGTGAGGATTTTCTGACAGGAAGGGTAACTTGAGTCGTGACCCACCTCTTTCTCTCTCCAGCTGCTCCCATCAAAGTCGTAGATGGCTACAACCACGTGATTCTGTTTCCTTGTGAGCCATTGCACAGCGATGCGTTCATCTGTTGCCCAGGTCACTGAGCACAAAATGTGATCACTGAGTAAAAAGCAAGAGAAAATGACAAGGTTTTCAAATTGGGCAAATTGTGAATACATCACATTAACCTCCGCTTTAAAATCAGTATTACGTGTTAAGACCATAAGTTGTATAAACAAACCTTCCAGCCATGGAAGCAGGAAGAGTGAGCTGTGAATGGAGGGTGGGATTTGCGGTGTCAACGACAAACAGCTTCACCTTGGTAAGGTTTGATCCAGCCTATGATAAAAGAAATTGCTCAGAATAAATGGGATGCAAAACATCCATGCATTAAAATCCTATAATCTAAAAAAATAGTAGTAACGTTTGACAGACATTGTACTTGGAAATAACTATACTTGTTTTAAAAGTCATATAATCAAACCTTTGGGTAAGGAATAGCCACTGTTTTAGGATATTGCTCTGATCCGTACCAAGAGAACTCCACTTTTTGAACTTCTGTATCGTTAAACTGTGCATAAGCCAAGAATTTTCCTGTTGAGGACCACCATATTGCCCCGTTTGAAGCAAAGACTTCCTCTGAAAGTCATAAAAAAAACAGTTAAAGTATGTCAAAATAAAAACATAGACAAAAATATTTTGTGTGTTAAATATTAGGTGTGATGGTATCCAAATTTAATTGTTAACTGTTGATTTTTTTACTTATATTTTTATGAAATAAAAAGATTCCATTTGAACATAAATATAACTTACTACAAAGTCATTACTCATTTATGATATGAGCTCATATTTTCCACTTTGGTAGACTTAACATTAGGAATTAGTCACTATTATACAATTTTTCGGTTTAAAACCAAACCTGTGCTGAGTAAAATCACTGCATCATTTCAAACCCAAGACAGGCTTAGCAAAAAAAAAAAAAAAAAAAGAAAAAAAAATTGTTTGTTTGTAATCCAACAGTTTTTATCGTGCAAACCAATTTCAAGCTTATTTACCCTCATATATCCAGTCAGGAATGCCATTGAGGATTTCATTCTTTTTCCCATTGTGTGTCAGCTGCACTGACTCAGCAGTTACATTGGAGTTTAAAAAAATATTGAAGTTTGAGACATATACCTGCAAGGTAGAATGTAATAATTATTTTGTTAAATATTTCAGCAAGAGGTTCAGTCAAAACTATGAATGTAAATGATTTTACAATTAATAGAACAATGTGCCATATTTGCAAAGCATCACATATTACTATTCCAGCAAACTAAGCAATACACCAGGGAACAAAGACTTTAGGCTCACATATTGGTTTCCTTCTGGTGCAAAGCTAAAGTACTGCACCATGCGTGGAAGGCTTGCTGGTGTTACAAATGTTCTGCAAAGACAGTAAAAGCATTTAGAAAGCAAATAGTTTTTGAACAAACTGAAGATAACCCTGAAAGAACAGAGCTGCAAATTACACAATGTAAAAACAAAGCAAAATCTCAGAAAACTTAGCATCAAATCTGACAGGTGACTGAAGGTATATCTAGGATTTATCTCTGTCAACTTGATGAAAAAATGAGAGAGAAATTCAAAATTAAACCTAAATTCAAAGCTCTCTCAAAAGAAGTTACAGTTAATTACAAATTCAAGTAATTTATTGAAGGCTCTAAACCTCATCTATATATGAATGCATCATCAGATTCTGCATCCAAATTACAATAGGAGTATTAAGAATGTAAATGCATACATAAAAAAAAGATGTGAGATAAAAATGCTAATGGTGTAAATCTGATTGTTACTGAATAGAGAAATATATTTTATATTTCTCTATACTTATAAGAAATATAGAATATAGTTTTCTATATTATAGATACATACTACAACTATATAAAAATATAGTTTTCTTAGACTTGACTCTCCAAGTCTAAGAAGGAGCTCAAAATAGGATTGTGTTCTGGACGTAATATGTAAAATGGACTTTGTGGAGGACCTGACCAATGATAAAATAACATACAGACAAAATATTTTTATGAACAACCACATACTATTGATTAGATCACTCTTTTGTAACAAATTGTTCAAACCAAAGAAAATAATGAATGAATAAACTCATTCTAGTCACATAAACCTAAGAAATTTATTTTTATTACATCTCTGTCACGACAGCTTTCCTAAAAAGACCTGAAAAGTATTATTATTGATTTTTCTTCATTATTATTATATATATTTTTTTTTTGTGGAAACTAAAGCCATGTCTATTCAGTCTGGACTTTAGTTAATAATGGCTTGTTGTGCACTTATATTTTATTATTTTATGTTTAACATAATTATTAACAATTTTACAAAATTTTAAATGAAACTAGGGCTGAAACGATTCCTCGAGTGATTCGAGTACCTCGATTCTTAAAATTCCTCGAGGAAAACTGATCTGCCTCGAAGCCTCGTTATATTATGTTTTATTATTTAGCGCACCGTGTTCCGGCCGGGACTTTATTTACGTTCTCACTTCCGCCTGAGTTGTTGACGAAAGCTAAGTGTTAGCAGCATAACGTGCAGTTTTCAAGTTCGGCCTGGGAGGATTTCATTGAGTCATGATAATGTCCGGGATTTTGTCTTTTTCCGGAGGTCCAAAAAGCATCTTAAAATGACGGCAGCGATGCCTGGAGTCCGGCGGGATTATTTATACAGATAAAAGGATAGAGGAACACTGCGGGAGGCTGTGCTTTAGATACGTAACTTTACTGAAAATACCGGAAAATAAATTTCATATCATCCCGGTCGCAACAAATAGGTGGCAAAGAGCATCATGATGTTACACAGCTGGTAGATGTTTCTGTGTGTGACGAATGCAGATGTCACATATGAGGGGCCGGTTAGGAAAAAAACGGTTTTGTCTCTCACACACTACTAAAAACTCACACACACACAAAATATTAAAATTGCACCTATATACTATTAAAATGTCACACACATATGCAATTTTTCTCACACGCATACATAAAAGACTAAGATTGCACATATAAACTAATAAAATATAGACTCACCTTTTCTATGTGTGAGACGATCTCAATGTTTGCGTGTGAGAGTGATGTCACGGAAGAGGCGGGGCATCATTTGGAGATCAGATTGCGCATGCGTTGATACGACAATGACGTCAGCTTCAAGTTGGATATTAGCTTCAAGTTGGTGTAAACGGCGTTTAGCT
>CAEGAE010091764.1:0-11610 GCA_903067095.1 Girardinus metallicus | reverse complement strand
GGATGGTCCAAATGTGCAAGCTTTGATTTTTTTTTTTTTTTCATATTTTATTTTACTTTATTTTTTTTGCTAACAAATATTGTAAAGATTTTGTTTTATGCTTTTCTCTTCAGCCTTTCAATATGATATACTGCTCTGAATTGTTATTCTCATTTGGAAAACAAACATGTTTTTGCAAAAAACAATTTCCTACTGGAAAGACGTAAAAGGAATAATTTGTCAAACAAATAAAAAATATTCTAAAAATTACTCAGATGTGACTACACTTTGCTGCAGAACAGCACAGCTACGCAAAAGAACCAGCGTTTGTTTTGTGTTGGGATTAGTGAGACCAAAACCAAAATGGTGACAACGTTTTTTTTAAAGATGTTGAAAGCAAATCACAAAAAAAAATTTTCAAGTGCAGAAAAAAATATTTATTTTAAAAATAGCTATTCAATAATGATAAACACAGTTTGACTGATTTGGAAATAAACCGATCAAGTTTTCTTTTAAGAATGTGAGTAGTGAAAATGCTTCTGTTGTTTAAAACTGTCACAATGTATGGTAAATACAAAGGATATCCTGATCCAATCTTAAGTATCATCTCAGCGACCTGGTCAAGCACATTGAGGCGGTCAGTGTCAGACTCTTACTAAACTCAACAGATTATAAAAGATGCACTGACCAAAACTTTTATAAGCCCAAACGAATTGACTTTTTCTTTTGAAGTCTGACCTGTAAGTCTTGACAACACACAATTAACTGGAGTCACACATATATATTTCACAAGCAAAGTTATTAATGGGTCTCATTAAAACAGAGCGTATACATGCTAATCTGAGCCTGGCCTCTAAACGTGGTTTTATTGAAGACAGTGGCTGTATGTGCTAAATGTTGTGTACGTTCAGAAACACAACAAAGCACATTTCAGGTTATGCACCCAGGATATTACAGACCTCTAAATCATCTAAACCTTCCCACCAACTTAAATTTTCTCCAGATTATAAACAAATAGAACCCAGCAGGAATACTAATGTGCAATGATTTTATGTCATAAAATGCCTTTTATTTTATGTAGATGGAAAAAGACTCAGCAGGTAAACACAACTCCATAATATCTCTTTTCTACACGTAGGAGAGGAATAGGCAATTCGCAATGGGAACTCTGAAGTGAGCAAGTATCATGTGCTGATTAATTTCCGACCATTATTGAACCTCTGGGGTTTGCTGAAACAGTGGCTCCATTAAAAGCTGTTTTTAATTCTCATTTTTCTTATCCTCATTGGTGTTTGGGTTCAATTAATCAGACAAATAATTGATCTCACAATTTTTACACAGGAAAAAAACCTTTCACTGGGGAAACACAGAGCTTTCTAATAGACTGTACACCATAACAGAGAATCAATTTAACTCCGACTGCGGCAATAACATCCAACACTGAAGATTAATGTTCTCATCCTCACAATTCTCACTATGCATCACTTTATTTCCCACATAATAAAAATGCCTGCTGAGTGAGCTGTAAAAGATCAAACATATCCAGATACTAATTTTTGGAATAATAGGAGAAACATGCTGCAAAAACACAAATATAGTAGCTTTATTACAACGCTTAGTGAGGAAGAAAAGGGAACAGAGCATACAAACAAATCAAAATGCCTCACAGAAAGGAGATTATTAAGTTGTTGCAAGAATCTATGCTTCAAACCTTCTGCTGCCCGTTGTTGCTATGAAAGACAGAGATGACGAAATGAACTGTAAAAGTACACACATGCATTCAAAACATGCACCCAAACGGAGACAAAAACCTGTTTCCTACCTGCACTGGCATGGCCCACAAGTTAGGACAGAGGAAGAAGAACCACATGAGCTGGTTGGTATCTATGGCAACCAGGTTACAAATCTGAGCGACGGTGAGCTCTCCCATGGACATATTGGAAGTGCACAGGCGCATGATTTTGTTGTATATTTTTGTCTGGGGAGAAAAATGATATTCCAAGACATTACAACCAGAAATATAATTTATTTCGCATAGCTTTTTATGCCTAAACAGAATAAACCAAAGTGGTGTGTGACGGCAAAATGATTCAAGGGAAATGGAAGGAGGAAGGAAAAACGACACCTGCTTTTAAGTCCTTTAATAAAGACAAAATAGAAAATGTCCCTTGCTTTTGTATTCACCCCTCTTTACTGCAACACATTGCCTTCAAAATTCACCTATTTATTAAATAGCACTTTTATCAGAGTCCATCTGTCTGCTGTTTAATCTCAGAGAATAGTAGAGAACAAATAACGTCATGAAGACAAAGGAATACAGCAGAAAAGTCAAGGATGAAGATGTGTAAAAGGTTAAAGCAGGGTTATAAAACAATATTTCAGGCTTTGAACGTCTCATGGCCGACCACCTGAGCTGACAGACGTGGCAACGTGAACATGATTGAGAGAGGAAGTCACAGCCCATTAAGAAGCTGTGGATGGGACCACTATTAGTTTTGCACTCCACAAATCTGTCCTTGATGTTTTAGTGACAGGAAGAAAGCCAAAGTTGAAAAGCAAGCCAAAAGAGGTCCAGTTTGTAGTTTTGTGTTATAGGAGCAAACACATGAAAGTTAAAATTTGTTCACATGAGACCAAATTTGGACGTGATTCTGAATTTAACAGTGATTTTAGGAATTATTATGACTAATTATTTGCTCATTTTAATACAGAATTGCGTCCTAATGTGACTTTATGACTAAAACTGAGTTTTCAACCAAGAGGATTGAAAAAGGTTAATGTATAAAAATCTCTGGTGGACAAAGTCTGGACTTTGGCAGGACATCTTCACCTGTATGGCTCCTCGCAGGTTGATTCCAGTTTCGATGGCGACATAGTAGGAAGCCTGGAGGAAGGTCCTCTGCAGGAGGAGAGCAATGAAGAGCAGCACTGCCAACACGTACGCATTCTCCAGGAATTCTTTGGATGAAATAAAATAGATGCCAAGAAGCTTCATCTGTAAGGACAGGAAGCAGAGGGACAAATACAAATACTGAAGGATTCTTTATTATTATTCAAGCTGCAAACTCAAAGTCAGGAAGAAATCCTCAGCTCCAACAATGTCGCCTCAAAAAGAAGGCATTTTGTAAATAGGATAAGTTTTAACCACATTTTTAGTGGAAGTAGATCGTTCTCTATAGATTATTACTGATGACTGGTTAATATATGCCTCAATGTTTGATATTTCTTTCTTTTCTCCAGAGTTAAGTTGTCATAACCTAAAGTGGAGCCACTTTTCAGCTACTCTGTTAAACTGAGCTGCTATTCTGACTACTTTTCATGGACTCCAGAGCCCTTTTGTGATTCTGTAATTAAGTTTCTACACTGAAGCTCACACCTGCCTCCCTGCAACAAATACTCAATATTTATTTGATTGCAGGAAAATACCTGAATGGCTCTGAGTCTGCACTGTGAGGAACCTAATAAGCTGAAAGAGCTTCAGCAGCAATAGGTCTCGTAAATATTTGAACAGTTTAGCATTAGTGGATGGGGGAAAAGGAGATCGTCATACGTGTCTCACCAAACTGTGACCTTTAAGAGCCAAAGATGAGGCTGTCAAAATTCTCAGTTTTTGTTGTGGTTGTGATTCAAATCACAATTATTTCACTTATAACAAGACCTTTTCCCCATGTTTAAAATGAAATAATCTACCAGTGGAACAAATATTTCCTCATCGCCATTAAGGTACTATTGACGTAAAAGAAGTATCTTGCTCAAAAGTTACTTGTAAGCTAGTTTTGTTTGCGTTTCAAGCGTACTAAGATATTTGCAATAGAGATCAAACATAGTTGGCAGGATGTGGTGTTTCTGCGTTCTAGAGCGACTCTCACTGGTTGCTGGATGGTACGATTGTCTTTGCTGATGTGGTGAACGATGCCAGAGATGCAGAGCGGGCCGGCGAAGCCCAGCAGGTCAGCCATGATGCGGAACGTGATGCTGAGGATGAGAGGCCTGCCGAAAGCTTTCCTCAAAGCCAGCCAGATCCACTTCGGACCTTGAGGCGCAGCGCCCTGAGGCTTCTGAGCGAGAGGTGAACGAACAAAAAAAAGCAACAGGAATCAAGGTGATCAGCATGGTAAGTGAAATAATTTAGCGATTATAACCAAATTCCAGAATTAAGGCCAGACTGGACAAATACTCTCCCTTATAATCGAAATTATTTAAGATATTTGACCCTGAGTGCATAATTTTGACCTTTTGAGTATAAGTAAAACAAATCTATAAATTTAAATTTGTACACCAAATCATTGTTTCCCTTTATCTGCATTTTTTTTGCATGGTAAAAAAGAACAATTTAAATATATTATTAAAAGTCTAGCATTAATATAAACAGTGACGAATGGATGTAAACTCCTCCCCCAAACTGTGTTTTTTGAATGGAGCTCATTTAGAGTGGGTGACATACACTTGTATTTTCTTTAAAGGGTTTTTAAAAATATAAATATTAATATGCATATTAATCCTCATCTATTAGGAATATTATGTGTCACCAGCTGGTAGCTTGCACTAAAATTGGATCATTTCCCCTTGCCGCAGATCCTGCGTCTTCTCCAAGGAATTTAATTGGCAGCCCAACAAAAGGAAAATAAACTGTCTCAGATTTTTAAAGAGCAATAATAGAGCAAAGGGAAATAAATGTGTGGGTGCAAAAGCACAATTAAGTGAAGAGCTGCTCCATCAACTGCAGCAGAAACCCTCAAAATGAGGGGAACTCAATGGCTCCAGTCACTCTACATCAGAGGATGTCATGACTTATGGAAAGTTTCACTGATGAGCTGAGACCCTCAGATGTGTGCAGTGTGTATAAATGCTGTGGAAATAATCATATCAGCAACGCAGAACATCAGACAGCAAATAAATTCAAGGTTATTCTTACTTTAAATGCTTCAGTACACAAATAAAAAATAAGCTGATAATTAAAAA
Organism: Girardinus metallicus; assembly: GCA_903067095.1. Taxonomy (NCBI): domain Eukaryota; kingdom Metazoa; phylum Chordata; class Actinopteri; order Cyprinodontiformes; family Poeciliidae; genus Girardinus; species Girardinus metallicus. The sequence continues at coordinate 6,669 of CAEGAE010091764.1, read as the reverse complement.
TCTATTTGAGGCTGTAATTTATTCTGAACACTTTGGGTCAGATAATTAGAACTGATCAGAGGAAAACATCTGGACCGTCACTTTAACAGGATGCTGAGTGTGTGTGGGCGTGCGTGTGCGTGTGCGAGTGTGCATTTGCGTGAACATGAGTGAGTCATGCTCAGATTTGTGAGAACAGACGTGACTGCTACCATGTCTCTCCATCTTTCTATTTGAGCTCCTAGTTTTCATGCGTAACACACATCGCCGCGTGCATCACAGTTGCGCACACAGACACAGATCTTCTGCTCCTACCCCAGGTTCAAACAGCTACGAAGGATTTTGTTTCCTTCTCACACTCTCTGAGCACAACTAGCTTCCCATGAAGAGCAGCGCTTTCAGTCCTTCAGGGGTCGGGATGTCACCTCGTTCACAGATAAATGGGAATGACCCGGCGTCTTCAGACCCCCCTCTAAGTTCCCCGCTGCCACCGCCCTTCCCGGCACTCCACTGGGATCTCTCAGCCTCTCTCTCATCCTTTGCTCCTGCCGGAAGGAAGCGGAGTAGCGGTCACACCGGACGCGTACGCAGCAGTGATGACTCTCGGATGAACCAACAAACACTGGAAAACAACGACCCTGTGGAGGAGGCCCTTTACGTCTGACCCCTGATACGCGGTCCATCAGTAAGACAGAGGGAGTCCCAGAGTCGAGCAAATGAAGGAAAAAGGAAAGATTTTCAGCTTAGACAGGCATTGGAACAAGAATGGCACAGGGTGCGATCAATAAGGAGTCCAGAGAGACAAAAACTGTCTCTAATACTGCTAAGCTTTCCAACTAAACCAGTTACATTTTTATTATCACTTAATATTACACTTATATATTTTTCTGGAGATTTTCTCTAACAACATTACAGAAATATCTAACAGTTTAATAATTTACATACATTTTTTAAGTGCCATATAGAAACATTTGTAATATTATTTATTTTTTTTTTCATATAAGGGAGTGTTGAGCAAAACGCACCTGCAACATACTTGGATAGATTTTTTTTATTTGAAAGAATGTTGAAATTTTGTTTCCTTCCCCAAAAAACAAAATGGAGTAACCAAACAACATAAGCAAAAAATTTTCAAGGTATTTTACTATATAAGTCAAGCTTAGCAACAAACACAATTAGTAGCCACTGCTGAAAATGCAAATTCATTCCCAAGCATGTCTCCTTAATTCTTTATTATTTCTTTGTAGTGTCTGTCTGTAGGAAAACCGTTCAATTGTGTGGGTGTAAAACCAGCATGGGTCAAAGCATCACTTTTAGCTCATCAACAAAATTACACAAACCATTAATATAGTGTGAATCTGCAATCGCATAACATGGTAAATATAATAAGAGCCATAAATCCATCTAACACCTCAAACAGTGCCAAGAGACAAGCGCTTTGCAACATGTAACTACAACTAAAAAATTGTAATATAATCTAAAATAAACAGACGGGAATGAAAAGAAACATTGTGCAAACACAGATACAGGACGTGCCTGATTGCATTTTCCTGTTTACACTATTGGACAGCTTACTGCAAACCCAAATAAAGTTTAATAATCCCAGAACAGACCGGGCTGAATCATCTCATGACCTGCTTTCATATGAGAACAGCTGAATAAAGTAGGACTGCAGGGTTCAGAGGTCACTCCATGCACACGTCAGACAGGCTGCATCAAAGATATTCTACTGAGACACAAAACTGACAGAAGAAAAATGAATAAATAAAAAAGTAAAATCGGGGCATACAGGAAAAAACTTGATACACTCTGAACATAGAATTATTTTTGATTTGGTTTAGAGCGGAAAATCTGAGTTTGGTTCCCACTTGAGATAATTACATTAAATAAAAGCAGCTTTAGTTTTGTTAGTTTAGAGGTGCAACTGCATCCTAGTAGGTTTGCAGTGAATGGATTATTTAGTGTTTTAAAAGACTCTTGGCTGCACTGGATTTTAGAGGCGTAAGGGAAAAGAAGTTTAAAGACAAAGGCACATAATATTTTTTAAAGTTTTATTAGTAAAGCACTTTTAAAACCATCTTCTTTGAATACACTATTCAAAACTATGTTAATAATCACATAAAATCTTGTGAAAATGCACTAAAACAGTTCACTGTTATTCAGGAATTTCAATCATTTGCAGAGTTTCTTGTTTAATTCATAAGTGAACTGAAATTATGAAATCTGTATTATCTAATTTTCTCACGTAGATCCAAATTGTATGCATTCTGTGACCATGTACATAAATCTTTTATAGCTCACCTTCTGCTCTTCGAATTCCTGGCGGAGCTTTATGTAGTTGGTGAGCGCCCGCATGGCGATGGGGAGTTTGCCGATGACCTTCAGGTCAATGGGCCGCCTGTGAGCCGACGTGATGAACGTGTTCATCCACCAGTAGGTGGCTTTGGACAGCAAGTTGACAAACGGCTGCAGAAAACGAACGCCGAGGTCCTGGAGGTCTTCCGGGGGCTTCACTTCTGTCGGATTGGCGAAACACATGTAGCGCTGCGACAGAAAGGAGAGCTCTGATTATTGCTCAAATCAGACCCAAGACATGGCAACAAAGACAAACCAAAGTAATTTGGAAAAACCTCTGATTAGAGAGAAATCAAAACCTGCAGCAGCTTTTGTTCGGAGAGCCAAAATGCAAAAGATGTGTTATTTAAATACACTGTTATTAGTGGGCTTAACCACAGCTGCTGCCAGATAAATCACATTCATTGCACATAGATAAGTTGTCTTATAATCCTATGACAACTTGGAAAAGCTGAATCGTTGATATGAACCTCAGCTGAAGCTTCTAAATGAAATAAAAACTGACAGAGTTAAATAATTGGGAAGATTTAACATGATAAGGCTTTCACACTTACTGTGTGAGGATAGAATAATGTGCTATATATAGCCACATGTATCCATATGAATAAATTAAGGGAAATGTTAACAGTCGTATTTAAAGTTAGGTCACGACACCTCGGAAATTCTGTATGATTAAAATGAATGTATAACACAGTTCACATTTTTATTTTCCCCATGACGACAATAAATCTCAAGAAATAAAGTCACAAATGAATCACTGACAAAAGTAATCACATAATCATATAAGCAATATTTAATTTAGATGACTACATAACAGTTGCAGGTCATATGAAGGCCAGATCACTTAAATCCTTATAACAGAGCAGATAACAAGCAGAGCTTCGATAGGCCGAGCGTGATGGAGTTTCACCCCGGGGGAAACCTGCACACTAACAGATGTTTGCTCAGATCTGGGGTTAACACAGATAAACAGGCTAAAGTATCCACAAGAAAAAGACACCAAAATGTACACTGTGCTGACATTTTCCTTATTATGCTCAGAAAGGGTCAGGCGGCTAGTTGTAAATGTCAGACAATGAATAATCTTAAGGTGAAGGCATGACTTTGATGTAAAAAATCGATAAAATGCAAACAAAAGACATGATTAGATTGCCTCTTGAAATAAGTTGAGTTTAAAGGTCTGAAAAACATTTAAACTGTAGGAGACAGATGTCAGCTGTAGCTCTTGTTGTTGTTGATAAACCTGATAGGCTCTTTGCTTTTTCCATGATTCTTTTTGAATTGTTTTTCAGTCTAATTGAAAATCATGGATGTTTTGTTTTGATATTTATCCTTTAATCAGTTGAAATGCCAATGTTGATGTCTAATTCGTCAACTTTTTGTTGGTAATATTATCAATGTGGACATGTCAGTAGTAAACTTGAAATAAATTTAACCTGCAAAAGTCTGTATTTCTGTATATGTGTGTGTTGCTACCTAGAAAATAAGTGTTTGCGTTGCTTTCACATCAAAGCAGTAATATCCAACCAAACATCCTCACCAAAGTCACATTCTCCAGTATCAATAAATCTGTATTCACAGCTCATTAAAACCCACGCAGCAATTCTCCAGCCTAATGATTTCCATCTCAATGCATACTACATCACAAATCAAAAATTATCTCTGCTTAAAAGATGACACACACACACACACACAAACGCTCACCCTCCCCAGGATAACGTTGATCTCCACAGCCAGTAGAAGTCCATAAAGCAGCACCAGAAGTCCAGTGATGCAGTAGCGGAGCTGCCTGGGGCCGATGCCGTGCTCGGTGTACTTTGCGAACTTGACGGTCTTCATGATGAAAGCCAGCACCCAGTAGATCAGCAGGGCTGTGGAAAAGTCACAAAGATCAGAGAGATGTAGCAAATCACAAAGCAAGCAGAGAAGATAAAGAAACTGACTGAAGAGCAGCATTTAAATTAAAAGCCACAATGTTGACAGGATGATGAATCAAAGTGTCAAAGCTTGAAGAATTTTATCATCTGCAATACATTTTCTTTATACATCAGCCAGATCTATAATGATAGCACAGTGCCATGGAAAGGTATTTATTACACTATTTATGTCACTTAAAAATCACAAACAATAGTGTATTTTATTCAGATTATTCCATCTTTGTGTGTAATTTAATCTCAGTATAAATCCAGCTGTTCTGTGAAGGCATCAGAGGTTTGTTGAGAACATTAGCGAACACACAGAATCGTAAAGACCAAAGGACACAGCAGAAATGTCAGACATATTGCTGGGGAAAGTTTAACCCCTTAATATTCACCCCAAAACACTTACATGTGATCCACTGACGCAGGTCAGTGGATCACATGTAAGAGATCCAAAAGCAGAGGTTATAAAACAACGTCACAAGCTTTCAGCAGCTCATAAAGCTCTGTTACAGCCATCATCTGAAAATAGAAACATGTCACTGCATCAACATGACATGATGCACTGGCTGCCTATTTATTTAAGGATCAATTTAAGTTTGGTTTGTTTTTAAGGCTTTTGGTGACTTATTTAACTTTTAACGGAATGCGAGTTTGACATTGATTGTTATTGCCTGTTATTCAGATTTTGTTGAGCTATTAGGATTTAAATTTGTCCTGTAGTTTACCTGGTTTTACCTTACTATGTAAAGAAACACAGTAGGGTGTAGCTTAGAGGTCTTTCTAACATGTCAGACCTGGCAGGGAGAACTTTACTCAGAGAAGCAGCCAAGAGGCCCGATGTAACTCCAGAGAAACTGCACAAATTTACAACTCAGGAGAATTTGATAGCAGGAAAATGATTAGTGGCGCACTCCTCGAATCTTGTTGTTATGGAAAATTGGTAAGAAGAAAGCCATAAGAAATTCAACTTACAGTACAGTTAACTAAAAACCACTAAGAAGACACAGCAAAAACACAAACTTCTGCTTTAACATCTAGAAAGCATACATTTGTCTAAAATAAAGTACATTAAAGATGATAGTTTTAACATGGCAAAATGTGTAAAAGTTTAAGGGGCATAAACACATTTGCAAAGCACTTTAACTGTTTTCTTTTTCACAGTATGCAAGACAACTTATCTAACTCCCAACCCTAATTTTATTTCTGAAGGAGTTTATCTTCAGTGCTCACCTAGCAGCTTTCAAGGTCACCAATTTTAAAATAGAAGATCAGCGTGTCACTTTTGTTTCATGAGATTTTTTGATAGGATCGCCCAAGGTCAGCCCAGCTGGTTTACTCCAAACTCTGAGAGGCTCAAAGTAAAAATAGCAGGGGAAAAAAAGCGTTTCCTATGTATTGTATTGATGGAGAACATAAGAAAAAAGTTCAGTGAACAACATACATCCAAATTCTGCTTATATGTTTTATAATGAAGAACTCTGATGGCATTACTTTATCAGCGTGAGGGTCAGCGCCACAGCCTCCATTTGAAAGATTAATATCTGTCTGGCTGCAACATGGAGACCTAAAGGCAAAGGCAGCTTGGAAACTTAATGGAGGTAAAACAGCAAAGGCTGCATGAAGAATTAATGGAGCGAAAGAAGTAAAGAACAACTACACCAAAGGAAAAGAAGCATCCACATAGCAATTGTTCCAGGAGATAACTCCCACACGGTGAGGCCTGAACGGTGGTAGTTTATTCATTTTTCAGCTTAGATCATTAGCAGGCAGATCGCTGAGACCACTGTGTTTCCATAACAAAACGTCATAATATTAAATATGCAAACAAGAAAAGGTTTCATTCCTCTCACAAAAAGACTGTAGCACAATTCCCTTAGGCATCTTCTCATAGATATTACCTTCAATCACTAAAAATTTCATCCGAAACTAATGAACCATCCATGTGGAAATGGCTCCACAAGGGCCCATATAACAAAGAATATTCAACATATTCAACACAATAAGAACACCTGTGAGAATAATTCAGAGAAAACTGATCTGTAAAGGCAGACTTGATCAAGCTGTTGTCACTGCAGCAAAACATGCAGCCATGTTTCTAACAATCATGGCCGTTTTTCCTGTTTATTGTTAGCATAGCTATTGGTAACGTCCTTGGTTGTCTTCCATGTTCACATGCTGAGAGAGGTTGTGTCTGCTGCTGCAGCTTCCAGAACATGCCTTGTTATTTGCTCTACACTTTGCCTACATCCACGGTAGTCCCTGGACTAGTCCATACATCCATCCATCCATCCATTTTCTGTTCACCCTTGTCCCTTAGTGGGGTCGGGAGAGGTGCTGGTGCCTATCTCCAGCTACGTTCCGGGTGAGAGGCGGGGTACACCCTGGACAGGTCACCAGTCTGTCGCAGGGCAAC
>CAEGAE010091760.1:0-28064 GCA_903067095.1 Girardinus metallicus | reverse complement strand
CATGCAAACTCCGTGCAGAAAGACCCCGGGCCGGGAATCGAACCCAGAACCTTCTTGCTGCAAGGCAACAGCTCTACCAATGGAGAAACATGTAATTTTGAAATGTAAAAGTTACACATGCATCAGAGTTTAAAGTGACTTTTATATTTTCAATCCAAACAAAAAAACAAATGAACTCAAAGTGTTGCCTTTTAATTATGACTACATGTTTTACTAAGACCGTTTATAAAACGATTCGAGTTTTTTCTGCTCATCCTCGCCTTCTCACCCTCCAGCCGGTCGGGGAAGATTGCCGCTCAGACCGAGTCGGCGCCACGTCGGAGAGGTTTCCCTCCACTGGCGCCCCGGGCTTTCTCAGACTATCTGCACTCACAGATTTAGTGACCCACTAAACTGGACAGAGAAAAACTAAAATATCATCTAGAACAGACAGCTAACGTGTGTTTAGCATAAATCTAATTCATGCTACAGAGATCCTTCCTCTGTCGATCCTCAAAAGCTGGACAGAAAAGAAAAAAGATAATCCAACTCCGTCCTCTGTGCTTTCAATCTTCATGGTAGTGGGTGTGAATGAGTGACGGCTGGAATTGGTGGAAATGTCCTTTATTTTTGCCTAATCGCATCAGTCGAAAAGGCCCTTTGTTGTCTAAATGAACAAAGTCATTAGCTGATAATTCTCTTTAATTCTCTGCAACCGTAATCCAGGAGCCTCATCTGGGAAACCCTGCAGCATAATCAGGGGCTTAAAAAAACATAAAAAAAACATCAGAACAGAGAAATTCCGGAATGAAGTTTAACAAAACAAAAACATACAAAACTTTTAAAATAATTTAGATTCAGAACGGTGACGATGGAATGAAACGAGCTGAGCATCTTTCCGCATGTAAAAAACATTAGAAAATGATTTCGATGAAGCAACACGGCAGCGAATGAGCTGATGTTTGCGTATTTTAAATGTCAGAAATTTTAAGCTTATGCTTCTTTCTGCTCCTTTTCACTCATGATTTCCTTTAGTTGCAACACGAACGACTCGTACTTGAGGGAATCAAATAAAAAAAACATTTTATCCTGCGGCAGTGCAATCAGACGACACATAATCAAATCCACATTTTTATACTGTCTGGTCTAACTGCAAAACGCTGCGCAAAGCAGACAACTAACATGCATGAAACCATGAACGCACCACGTCTATAGAAACACAGTGGTGGCAGCGTCGTGCTGTGGGGAATCGGTAAGAAGATGCACGTGTTTTTGTTTCTTTTTTGTGAATTCCCCCCCCCCCTCAATTTTGCCCCAAATAAAAAATGAGTTTATCTACCGGAGAAAAGCTGGTTTAGGGTTTTCAAACAGCTGGAGACGTTCATACGTCGCCGGATGATGACCTGCATGGATGTTCACAGGGTCAAAAGGTCAGGGCCATGACTTGAGGGTAGAAAACCGATCGTAAGTGCTGCAGCATTTCTCTTTGGCCCCTCCCTGCGCTCTTTTGGCGTCTGCTCTGAACGCAGCACAGATCGCTGGAGTCATTTTCACTTGGCTGCTGCTTAAAGACGAATAATCTCATTAAAATCCAATTCTGGCTCACGCATAAATAAAACCAAAGCAGCAGCAAAAAAAAAAAAAAGAAAAAAAGAAAAAGAACCTCCTCCTTCTCTTTCTCATGCAATCCGTGACTAACAGCATTTGGAGCCCAGGGCTGCAGCGGAGGTTCGCCGTCCTTTGTGTGGGCAGCGGCGGCGGCGTGCGGCCCGAGTGATCGGTCACACTCACAGACACACTCAGTTGAACAAAGGAGAACGCTCTCTGTGAAACGTCGCGACGCCAGCGCCGAAGCGGATGCTGCGATTGGAGGAGAGCGCGCTCCGTGGTCTGGGCTCGGTTATCGTGACTCAGCCAGTTTTTTGTTTGTTTTTGGGTTTTCTTTCTTTTTTTTATTTTTCCTCCTGCGTCAGACGAGGGCGGAGGTGGAATTCTGAGGCATCGTGAAGAAAACTTTATTAGAAAATTCACACCTGTTAGACAAAAATACAGAAGGGAATGCTAAACTTCAATGTGTTTTTTTTTTTTTTGCCTTTTTTTTGTTGTTGTTGTTTTTCACTTTTATACAATTTTATTACTCAAAAATATCTGTAGAAACCGGACAGAAATTGCCTCAGCGGTCCGTCGGTTCGGTTCGGGTCTGTAAAGAGAGACAGAGAGAGAAAAAACTAAAAAATAAAAGTAAAAAGGGAACATCCTCTTGAATACTAGAAGTCAGCAGAAGGTAAAGTAAAAAGAGAGCAGAGCTGCGTCTCTAAAGCAGTTCTGCTCTCAGTGCTTGTTGTGCGGAGAGGAAGCCTGGCCGTGACGCGGCGGCGGCGACTCACCGCGCTCTCAGTAGCGTCTGTAGTAGTGTGGGGGGGGTCCGTAGTGCATGGGCAGGTCCATGTGGAAGGGCGGGTTGTGGTTGTGCTGGTTGTTGTTGTTGTTATTGTTCAGGGGGGGCACGTGCTGCAGAGGGGGCACGTAGGGCGCCGGGGGCAACCGTGGGATGATGATGGGGTGGTAGATCCGGCCCGGCGGCGCCGGAGCCGGCGGGTGGTAGCGGGCGTGAGGGGGGACAAACAGTGGGGCCTGTACCGCCTGGGGGACGTGGGGGGCCGCGTGCGGGGCGTTGGGCTGGGGGGGGTTTTCCGGGGGCGGACCCACACGGGGCCGTTTAGAGTCTTTGATGGCCTCAGGGGGCGGGCCGACCCTCTTCCCTGAGTTATCTGACAGAAGAAGAAGAAAATAAGAGATTCATAAGGAGTGACGGCTGGATGAAGAAACAGATGAATAGATTTATGACAGATAACTATTTTCTCTCAATTTCTCTCAACCCTGACATGATCACTGTTGCCTGTGCGCTTGTAAAACTTTTTCCTTCCTCTCAACTTTCTATCAATACATCTGAATAAGGTTTACCAGCTTCTTTAGCGCTGGTCCTTTTTCGAAGCATAACAAATTTAATAATAAGTTTCACTTTTTCAACTTACTAACACAAATGAACTTTTCAGGGAAATCCTAATTCATTCAGATGTCTGATTAAAACATCCTGGGAGCCCGGCTCTTTTCTCTGCCGTCTGTTAGAAAACAGAGATGCGAAGTCGAGAGAAGCGGCAGAGAAACCCGCCGCGCTGACTGACCTGCACACTTCTTGCTCAGCTCAGCTTCGCCCTCCTTCTGGATCTCCTGGATGATTCGCTCGTCATCTTGCTGCAGAAATAAGCGAGAAAGAGCTTCATGTCAGTTCTGGGCCCATCCTGCTTCCAGGTTCCCCCTTATGACCTCACGACAACAGAAAAATAAAAATAACAATCACGACATTCAGCCAAAACAAGAGCGTGCGGTCAGGAGTTCCTACACGTCGTCGTGCCAACGTAACAACGCCGACGCCTGGACTCAAATTTCTAGATTTTCAACAAAAAGAAAACAACAACAACAAAAAAAAAGGTCTCCGGTTGAAGCTGCTGGAATGTCAGTCGGTCTTTCTCTCTGTGCGCTCGACAATCTGTGAGACAACATCATTTAAACGTCAGCCGATGTGGAAGAGTGTTAAAGAGCAGTTTCAGCTAATTTACTTCAGCTGCATCTGAGAAGTTTAGCCATGAACGGACTGGATTACGCAACACCGAAGACACATCGCACAGACAAAAGCTTGTCAAGTTTCACAACAGTTTCAGAGCTCCGGCATGTTAACCAGACCCAGAGGAGCAGCTCCAGCCTGAAGCCCTGATGGAAAGAGGTTTGAGTCAAAAAAAACCCTGGAAAAATCTGGGGGTATCGCATCGTAAAAATGTTTAAAAACCGGTAGCGAGGCGTAATTTGGCCGATTAAAGGTAAAGGATGCTGTCAAACTGCCACAAAGGGCTAAAACCAAAACAAGCAATTACATTGGATAAATGATGAATAAATAAATTAAAAAAAAGGTTAAAATAAGTATCTAAGAAAGTGAATAAAAAATGTTGCCCCTTATCGCTGCTCTTTATAAAAAGAAAAAAAAAAGTCTGAAAACAAAAGAAATCAAACATTTTTTTTAATTTCTCAGTTTTTTTTTTTCCTGTAACGATTTAAACTTGAAAAAAATGACAAAAGCAAATTCCAGAGCTTCCATCAAATGGATGGAAAAATATACATATACAAATATAAAAATCTGTACAAACCAATACTTTTCCATCTATTTTTGGTTTTCAGAGATTGTCTGGCTTGCGTTTGGTGGAGGTAAGCGGTCAGCCGCCCTCCCCCACCTCAGCGCATCTTTACAGGCCCGACTTTTAATCCCGCCGCTTGGCTCCGTTGCCATGGCGAGCCCTGTGCCAGCTCATCGGCCGGCTGGGAGCTAAATGATGCTTCTGGTTGCCAGACAAGCTGCACTGTGGGTGGCGAGGAGACGGACGCCAGGCAAAAAAAACAAAACAAAAACAAACCGGTGTTAGTGTTCAGACTCACCGTGGGGTCGGTCCAGAGCGAGCATTTGCGACAGTGCCTGCAGGGGGCGCCGGGGGAGCGGGCGTGCTGACAGAAGTGGTTGTAGCCCGTGATGGGCTCCCGGCACAGGTAGCACATGAAGCTGCCGCAGCGGCACGACATCCGGTTGCAGCCCTCCGACTTCACCAGGCCCGTCCCGCACTTCACGCACTTCCTGACCCGCGCCGCCGTCATCCGCTCCTCGCTGCGGTCAGAACGGCGACATGGTGACGGTTTTCACAGCAATGCGAGAACAGGAAGACCGTTTCAACACACAGTCTGCCACTACTCGTGGTTTTTGCTTCACAATAACGCCGCAGCGTTCATGCAGGTTTCACCAACTCAAACTTAAAGACTTTTTAAGACGTTTATGAATGAAATTTAAGACCCGGATCACAACAGAAACGTAGAAAAGAAAATCACATATTTTACATAGCAGCGCTAAACTTTTTCTCTTGCCTAAAACGGACGTAGCATTAGCAATAAAAGTGAGCCGCTGGATAAGATGAACATTGTTCAGTCAACTGGCTATAGCTTACACTAGCTAGCAAGGGTTTATTAGCAGCTAGTTAGCGTGAACCACCTCAAGTCACAAAACGTAAGAAAGATGTTTGCGTGCGACTCAAATTTTTGCCTGACAGAAAAGCTACATAGAAGGTAGAAGGTTAAACAGTTTTGCTCCAACAAAATCTAAGATCTGTAATAAACATATTTAAGACCAACTTGCATATTTTCTAACAAATTTAAGACATTAGGCCTTATTTATACATATATACAAATTTAAGACTTTTTTTTAAGACCATTCTGAATGAAATTTAGGACCCGAATCACAACGAATACGTACAAAAGAAAGTTGCATATTTTATACAGTAGTGCCAAACGTTTGTCGCCCAGAAGCTTTGTAGCGTCGTGCAAGTTGGCAACAATAGTAAGCCAATGGCAAAGTCCAACGTTGTCCTGACAACCAATCATGGACGCAAAAAAGTCTAGCTGGCTAGCTATCAAGGGCTTATTAGCAGCTAGTTAGCGGTAGCCTCAAAAATCTTCAAGACTTTTCTACATGGAATATGAGAGTAAATCATCCTGCGGGACAAAAAAAAATAAAAAAATCAATAAATTTAAGACATTTTAAGGCCTTAATTTTAGACGCCTGAAGTTGGAGACTTTTTAAGACTTCTACTCTTGTGGGAAAGTGCAAAAGCCGTCCTCTGGTTTCGTCCCGTTACAACAACAGGATGACTGACTCATCTACCAGATCTCTTCCCGTGTCTTTCAGCACCAGGAAGTAAAGCTGCTCCGAAAACAGGAAGTGGCGCCTCTGAGCCTGCTGGGTCGAAAGGAAGCAGCTGGCCTGCCGGCACGGCTGCTTCCCGGAGCGTCGTCCGGGAAACTGATATTGTTTACCCAGCATCCTCTCCTGCCAGAGAGGGACGGTGGACGGGAAAACGAGCAGGGACTCGAATCCAAATGCGCACAAAATGTCAAAACGGGTGGAAAAACAAAACATCTAGACGAGCAAAAGTTTGTAACAGAGGCGTTTGGTTTCCGTGGAGTCAAACGCTGACGAACGCAGGTGCTCTTAACAGAACGGCTACAATAAGCAGAGGTCTGAGGGAACTTACAACAGAACTCTCATGCGGATCTCGTCTCTCTCCAGAACCTGCTCGCAGGTTTTTCCCACATGCTGCTTCCACTGGACGTGACACTTCCTGCAGCTCTCCTAAAGGAAAAACAAATGACAGCAAAAAGCAAAATTAGAGGCGACAATGGTGAGAAATCAGACAGAGGAGAACATCGAACCAAATCACAAGTAGTCCAAAACAGGGCGTCTTGCACTGAATTGTTCCAGATAAATATTCTCAGCACGCAGAGAGCGTTAGGTCGACCTCAGGTTGAAAATCAGTCTGATTTTGCCATTTTAAGCTTCTTTTTTTTTTTGGGAAACATTGTATCCAAGATCCCAAAAGTTTGCCACACTTGACACACATTTAACACAAGGCACAAAGCTTTAACAGGTCGTTTTACTCCTCCGGCATGCAGCAGGACTACCGGATGAAAATCTGTCACATTTAGAGGAACGAGAGCATGGAAACCCCGTCCTTCATCCGGTTTTAAATGCAACAACCGCCAGAGATTTTATTAAAATGCGTTTAAATTGGACACTTATGAAATAATGTTGCGTTACTAATTTTATACTAAGTGTGTGTTACTGCTTTTGTGATGAATGTGTCTTTTTTTTGTTGTTGTTTTTCGTAATGCTGTGCAATGCGGGAAGACTAGCCATCGTCACGGCAACGGCTAATGGAGATCCAGATAAACAATGAAACAATCAGAAGCTGCGACTGAAGCAGCAAGTCGGGAGATTTCTTTCTGTGAAAACATCTGGAGAGAGTCAAACTGGACAGAGAGAATCTATGAACGTCACTTTTCAAGAAGATTTAGGTCTGGACTTTGACTGGGCCATTCTACCAGATGAAAATGCTTCGATCTATTGTAGCCCTGGTGGCGTCTTCATGGCTGTTGTCCTGCTGGAGGCTGAACCCAGCTTATATTGTTAAACGATATATTCTTATAGTCAATATCAGTTGATATCGATAATTACCGACTGGCTACTCAACAGCTTGTTGCTAGGTAACCGAAGAGTGAGTGAGTTTGTTGATGCCACTAGCTGTGCTTAGCTAGCCTGGAGAGTTTGCGAGGTTAAAGCCTATCCTCTGCCTACATCTCCCAGAATCCTGTGCGGATCTGGACGGGACTTCAGTGAAATTGTTGAATATTCTATATCTAGACATATTTATCAGTCGATATCAACAGATATTGTTATTGATTTATTGTCCATCTGTACAAGCGCTCGCCCCCTCCCCCCATTCAGGGTGATGCTGCCACTGCCGCGTTTCACTTTGACAGCTTGTTTGCATGTGGGCCAGAAAGTTCACCAAATTTCTTCAACATGTTTGCTGAGCTACCAGCTGAAAAAAAATCCCACCGTGCAATTTTCAGGTCAAATAGAAATCTCTATTTTTTTCCTCCCTCCACACCGTCACCGTGGCAACTGTTGCTGAATCCTGCAGTTCCACGCCACATGTCATCCATCTTCTCTTGACATCTTCCAAATCCACGCCAAACCAGAGGCGCACTGCACTAAGAGCAACACCCCCACCCTTGAGCATCTGCTCTGTATGCTGCTGCCGTGGCCACTGCAGCACACACCCCATTCGCAGACATCTAGGTGCAGCTTCTTTTTTTTTTTTGCCGCAAACATCTGTCTGCGGCTGCAGGATGCTCGGTTGCCTAGGAACAGGAACGAACTCCATCCTCCGGCCTGCTTTGTCTCGCCGGGGCGCCGCCGACACGTGCACGCCTCTCGGATCGGCTCGGGTGGCTCCCCTCGCCTTGCTAACCCTTAGCTAAGTGGTGCTGCCATAAATATTTGAGTCGCTCATCTAATATTGAAGAGCGCGGCGAATGACGGCCAATGCGGCGCGGCCAGATCCAATCTGACCTTTGCGTGGGGAGGAGGTCACGCCTAAGTTCTGCACCCTTTAATCATCGCCTGAGCACGCACATCTGCGCAAATCTGCTTCTTATTTGCGCCAACGGTATTTTTCCCCGACGCGGCTGTGCGGCGAGCAGGTTCAGCCAAAGAGTGTGGAACTGGATTATTGTTGTCGTTTGCAGAAGGAGAGAGACGAAGGCACAAAAAAAAAAAAAGAGGGAGGAAACAGGAACCGGTCTGCAGCAGAGAGAAGAGGAGAGGAAAAAAAACCTCGGATCAAACAAAGAGGGGCAGAAGAGCTAGAAGAGGGGAGGAAAATAAAAAAGAGAGATGGAGTAGAGAAAGATCGCCCCCTAGTGGGTTTACAGAGAGCGAGAAGAAGAGCAACACAAGAGAGAGTGAAAGCATGCGACTGAAAAGCAGGAAGACACCTGAGCTCTTATAGCGCGGCTAAAAATAACGCCGTCAGGGTCCGACCTTAAAGGGGCGTGGCTTCGTCCGCCCCGGAGTGCTTCACCTGTACGGGACTAAAGGTGTGCCGGAGGTAAAACACACATTCGCTTAAAAAAAAACAAAAAAAAAACAACAACAAGGAACCGTGAACTTCTAACAAGCCTCGCCTTCTTTCACTACTTGCTCCAACTCGCCTCTCCTCTCCCTCAGCTCTGCCCCTCCCTGCGCCCGGTTCCATTCACATCTTTTCTCCCCTCCCATGCTGCTGCTCTCTGGTGCTGCGGCAGCCCTTATAAGGCAGTGCAGGCCGTCTGCGGCGCGCCTGGCTGCGACGGGGGCATTGAGGCTGTGCAGAGGTGAGCGTTTAATTGCTGAAGGAGGGAAGGAAGGGAATTAAGAAAACACGACAAGACCGAGGACTTGTTGGCGATCAAACGAGAAGCAAAGAGCGCCGAAGTGCTTTATAAAAGTATTCACACCCCGCTAAACACACGTAAGGAGTCGTTCTGACCTCCAAAACCGCCTCTGCTTCACAATTACCGTGATGCCGGACGATAAACTGCTCCAGACGTTGTCGCGATAAGCGACTGTATCGTCGCTTTGAGACCGTCTTCAAACACTCCCAAACTTTAATTTCTAACGAATATTTAGCAGCATCATTTTAAGTGTCTGTTAAACAGAAACAAATAAAATGAATTATGGAGTCTCCGTAAACAAAATAGTCCTTTGACGAAAGCGGGTAGGTGAGACCGAAGACTTTTGTTGTCCTGTTTTTGACAGAAAGCGCGAGACGAAAGAGGAAAACAACACATCAAATTATTGAGCTCCTTTTAATTGATCATGGGCTGAAATGATTTATTGTGACAATTATGCACCCAGTTAGTGTAAATTATGCATAAAAAAAAAAAAAAAAGTTCAAGTAGAGACTCTGCAAAGTACCACACATGTTTGTCTTGGTGGTTCTGACAGCAAAATAAAAAGGCCCAGACACATGGGAATCTGGGTCAAAACAGAGCCGGACCGTTTCAAAATAATGTTAGCAGCCTCCCCAACCAGTAAGAAACCAGAGAAGAAGAGCTGGCCAATGGGGGGTCGGGGGGAGGGCGGCTGGATGGGCGGGGCTTAACAGAAGTGTGTTAGTTACATAACCAGGCCCCTCCCTGGAGGGAGAGCTGTGGGGGCCACCTGGAACCGGTCCGGGCATCTGTTTAACGGGCTCCTCGTGTTTATGTGTGTGTGAAGCAAACAACAAAACACACCCTCGTGTTTCTACACACAACAAAGAAGAAATCCATTTTAGTAGGTCAGAGCTTGCTGCCAAGAAGGAACAAAGAAAGAAACAAAAACAAAGCCTAAAGCGGACAGAGCATGCGGTTCACTCTGAGCCCATCCCAGCTGCTGGGAACTGTTAAGGCGTGCTAATTAGCAATGAATCAGAACCAAAGAAGAAGAAGAAGTTTGCCGAACTGTTCCTGCTCGGGATCCGGAGTGAGAACCACAACATGTGCAGGAGAATCAGTGATCCTCTGGCTCCACCTAGAGGCCGATTACGGTAAACGCCGCGGATCGCTTCTTCCTACGCGGATCACCTGATTGCTGTTCTATAAACATGCGCAGCTGCAACTAAATGTCAGAATCGTGCAAGGCGAACAAAAAGCAAAAGGGAAACCAAGAAGTCGGACCATTTCGGTTTCACCTCGGATCCCCTGGGGACGTTCCCGTGGAAACAACCTGTGGTACCGGAGGTGCGCTGCTGCAGAACCGCCTGCAGGCTTTTTTTTTTTTTTTTTTTTGACGACGCGTCTCAACCAGATTAACGTGTCTGGATCAGAATCTGAGTCTGTTCTTTTTTTTCCTCTGAGCTCCAACTCAGTCACTCTCCACTGGATTAAGATCTAGTTCATCCCAACATGAGATTAAGTTTTAATCCAAGCTAATAAAAAAAAAAAAAAAAAACTGCAGAGCTTCAACTATCAAATATTTTAGTAATCGAACAATTGGATAAGAGTATGTTATTAGAAATACAATAAAATATGCAAATGAACAAACAATTCCTTAAAAAAAAACTAAACTAAATATCTTCTTGCCTAAAATGTAATAACATAGCGCTCCTAATAGTCCACTCCTGATCGTTTAAAGGTTAATTGATTTTTTTTTTTTGCATTAACCGATTAATAACTGGACAGTAAAAGGTACTTAGCTGCAGATTTTGTTTCTTTACCAAATTTGAACCAGGTAAAGCTGAAGCAACGCCACTTGAGGTGTTCTGGGTAAAACATGTTTACATAAAAAAAAAAAAAAAAAAAAAAAAGTCTTTTTTTAAAATCTTAAATTTAAATGTTTATATTTGTTGTAGTTTTGGCTCAGTTACTGCTCTGAGAATGTGGTTCTTCCCAAAAACAAAAAGAAAAAAGACCTTTATTGAGTTGCTTGACGATTATATCAATAATTGATTAATCACAATTAATCGTTTCAGCCCTAAAAATAAATAATTAAATAAATAAATAATAATAATAATAAAAAAAATGTCCAGTTTGTTCTATAGCAAACCTCTGAGGCCTTCACAGAACATCTGGATTTTATACACAGACTAAATCACACACAGGTGGACTGACTATTACCAACGTCTGACGGAATTTTATTGTTGGGATCAGAGTAAAGGGGGACGAGTTCAAACACCATTATGTGACAATTATGACGATTTTCTGCTGGTTCATGGCATAAAACACTGAAATTGGAGAATCTAACATGTCAAAAGGCGGAAACGTTTAAGTGGTATGACAAAAAAAAAAAACTTGCGTAACTAACAATTATTTGAAAAACAAAAAACAAAGTAAGTAGTTATTAGCTAACAGGAGCCTTGCCCTTTTAACCCAACGCCAGGGGGTAAAAAATACACACTTTTAGGACAGAAGCAAACGAAGTTCTCTTATTCAATAACAGAGATGAGCGTATGTGGAGGACATGTGACTGTGGGACGTTCCCACCAGCAGAAAGCCAAGGACTAACCGAGAGCAAAACACCAGGGCTGTGATTATGTCGCAAGAATGACAACTGGCGGCATATTTGTGAGTTTCTGTCACTTTCTTTCTCACAAACACCAAAAACATTTCACACTGGAATTTCTGTGATAACCTCACCGGACAAAAAGCCACACACACACACACACCCACACCCACACACTCCTTGCATTCCTGAGACAGAAGGAGGAGACGCAGAGACAAAAAGAAAAAAAAAAAAAAAGAAGAGAGAGGAACCGTTTCTCCCCTCCAGCAGGCGTCTCGTCAATCACTCTCGCTTTGATTGGAGCGGTGTAATTTATGACGGCTGGAATCTGAGTCTGGACTTTGGTTTTCATGAGAGGTTTAAAAGCGAGGTCTGCAGAGGAAGAGGCGGGTGGACTGACCTTGCGGCAGCGCGGGTTGGGACAGCTAAACAGAGACATGTCTTTGTCCAACAAGGCCGGGAAGTTACAAAACGGACACCTGCGAGAGCCGAGAACAACCCAGAGAGAGACGGGTCAGGAAGTGAGGAAACGGACACATTTGCTGCAGTTCCTTCTTCGGGGTCTGGCCGCGCTGCACCGCGCCTCACCTCACTAGCTCGTCGGCGCAGGTGGCCGCCACCGCCTCCTCCGCCTGCCTCTCGTTGTATTTGCACAGGATGTTGTCGGGGAGGACCTTCTGCAGCTCGCACACGGGGTAGGAGCACGGGCAGCCGTCCTCCATGCAGCTCAGCTCCGACTGAAAACACAAAAAACACACACTCCTGTCGTCACGGCGACGTGTCACGGCGAGAGACACCAAAGCTGCGATTTATCCCCCCGGGTCCCGTAGCTCTACACATGCATTTGATGAGAAACTCTGAGCAACTGTTCCTTCTGAAGAACGCGAACCGTTACCGTGGCGACTAAAAGTATTCACAACCCTTGAACTTAAAAAAAAAAGCATAAAGGTGAAGTGGAAAAACAAAGAAAAACTGGATTTTATGTTTTTCCCTCAAGAAAAATCTGAAAAGTGTGGCACGCATGACACAAACGCACAGTCACTAAAAAAGGTTTTAACAAGAAGTGCAGTCACTTTCACATCACTTTTGTTTTAGTAAGACACGCAAAATCTTAAAATATCCGGAAATTTCTTGACCGCAACATAAGAAAATGTTATGTTGCGGTCAAGAAACACTTCAAGGCCGTGGAGACGTTGTCGCGTTGTACTGAAACCAGAGGCGGACTGCACCTTGCCGGAGCCAAACACGGCCTCCTGAGCGTATTTAACCAGGCACTCCTTGCAGAACAGGTGTCCGTCCGAGCACTGCGTCATCTTCTCAAAGGCAAACTCCCCGTAGCAGCAGCCGCACTCGATCAGCTGACCGTCCTGCAGAGAGAACAAGCCTACGTTTACCAACTCCGGCGCTCGACAACATCCTGACAGGAAAACGAGAAGAGATATTTGACATCGAACCTTCTTTTCGATTCATTTTTTAAGAAAAAGAAAATGAGCGAGGTCAACATACAAAACAATAATTTGACAGAGTTATGAATATAGGAGCTATTGCATAACTTGTGTGTATGATGTTGTTTCCCATTTACACTTCATTCAAGTACTTTTCCAACAGGTGCTGAACACTGTTAAGCTGGATCCCGAGCTGTGCTCCCGTGGTAACGGTGAACTTTTTTTTTTAATGGTGTTTAGTTTTTAAACTTATCCTGAGAAGTGCCTTCAGGATGACTCGAGAATTTATCCATACCTCATCTGCTTTGAGAACAATAAGAACATTCGGCGGCTTGGTTATAACGTAACTTCTGACTGTCTTTTTTTTAGCTATTCTTGGAAATCTGGGAAGCGCAAAACAGAGGCATGAAAGTAATTTCGTTTAAAAATGTGTCCTGTTGAACTTTGTGACTCTGAAAACAGAGGTCGTCCTTTTCTTACTTCGCTGTTTCAAAGTAACAGAACGTTTAAGACGTGGCGTCCTGTATCTGAAACAGACACACAGACACACACACACACACTCAACTCAGCAGTAACTTTGTCACACAAAATAGAGTAACTACAGTAAAGCAGCCAGGAACCGTTTGGTCAAATGAAGCGCTGGGTTGTAGCAAATAAAATCAGTCAAGCTAAAATATGCGGTTCATACCTTCTTGTATTCATCTTCGTTGACCTGCAGAGCAAGAAGGAAGTCTTCGTGCTGGAGACAGAGATGGATTATTATTATTATTATTAGCAGGGGCACTTATATTAAGCAATTTGATCAATTCTGTTGTATAATTGACAGCTTTTTAGCCAAAATACTGCGTAAATATACGCCATAAACTGAAGTACGACAAGTAAACAAAATTGGGCCAAGAACTGAACCTTGTGGAACCCCATCACGGACTCTTTACTTTGGGCTTTTATGTCACTGACGGTCTTTATAGCAGCAATAGACCATGAAATATAAAAGAAACTCTGGCAAAAAAAACAACTTAACATAAAGAGAGATGAAGCACCATTAACAGTCCAGAAAACAGGTTTGTGTACCTCTGCCCACTCCTTGGCCTTCTGCTGGTAGAACGACAGCTCCTTTTGGACAGAACCTTCCAGGTTGTTGTACGTCCTGCAGTAGCGCCGGTCGTTCTCCAAAAAATACATCCTTCTGTCCAACCTGTAAGAACCTGGTGTGCAAACGGGATGCTCGTCAAACTGAGAGCCTGTTTTTCAGTTCGCGTTGCGACTTATTTATCGGCAAGAAAGAATGGACGCTATTCTGCACAACTGATGAGCGGGCCGTAAAAACGGTTATCCTTACCGTGCTCAAAGTGAAAATCGATGTAGCAGCGCTCCGACGAGGTCCTGCTCCGTCGCCTCTTCCCGGACGGGTCGCCGGATTCCTGCCACTTCTTCAGAGCTTCACATAAGGCCTGATAAAAAATAAAAACCCCCATGTGATGGAGATGACACAGGCTTCAGGCGAGGTAGGAAGCAGGACAGCATTTCTGAGATTGGTGCTGTCATAGAGCAGCAGCGGCACCTTGCGTGTGATTGCATAGTGTCCCTTCAGGGCGTTCAGGGCCCATTTGATGTCCTGACAGCTGAGCATCCTGAAGTCTGCCATCAGCAAGTCGGCAGCCTGCATGATTACCATGGGCCCCACCGTGCTCAGCTTGGCATAGTCGAACAGGTCCTCGGTTACCTGGAAGAATAAAAACACATGTCCTTTATTCTCAGATAAGTGACAAACAAACTCACGGAAAACAACTGGGGTGAGCGATTTTTCCTTTAAAGTGCATTTCCCGCTCTGTACTTGAAGTTTGGATTTTTCTAAATCGTACTGCAAGAGAACATTTATTTTTTCCTTTACCAGGCGTGCCAGAAAGTGTTGGAAGGTGCTGAAAATTGCCCTAAATAGCAAATGTTTTGGAAAAACTATTTATTTTCTTAATGAAACCTAATTAATTTGTACATTGTAGGATTCAGAGGAAGTGCTGTGATCGGTGACAGCTTCTGCACACGATGGACTAAACAGCAGTACTTTATTTATTATTATTTTATTTCTTATTAATTTATTATATTGTATTATTTTTAAGGAGCCAACTGCTTTATTATTTACTTTTTTAAAAAAGACAGCAGGACTTTTTTTATTATTTATTTTTCTTGACTTGGTTTATTTTTTATTATTATTATTATTATTTTTAAGACAGCGTCACCTTTACAATTTTTTTTCTCCTTTTCTTGGTTTATTTTTATAATTACCTTTTAAGACACCAGCAGCTTAATTATTTATTTCACTTTTTAATATTCTCTTTAAGACAACATGAATGTTTGTTATAGTTTATGTTTGTTCTTTGTTTTTATTTTGTAATTCTTTTTGTAAGACAATGCAGGGTGCAGAGCTATTCCTATTGGCTGATGCCAAAATCAAACGGCAGGACCAGATCACCACTCGGTTGTCTGGAATGTGGGCTCTGACTGAAATCCCACATGAAGTGGAACCTTCTGGAGGGGAGGACTAACAGAGCAGCACCCACCTCCGCCTGCGCGTCTCCTGACTCCAGCAGGATGCTGGTGGGAGCGGCTGTGGCTGCAGCCGCTTCCCTCCTCGGATACTCTGGATTCTCCAGCAGCAGGTTGCAGATCCTGCGACCAGAGTTTAAATTATTTCACACTGGGGCGAAAAAAAACATAAAACATAAATATGTATTCATTATTTCCACAACAGGAAAGTAAATGCTTCTTACACATTCAAGTCTTTCACATTATTCCTCAGGATCAGTTCTGCTACATACGCTTCCTGGACGTCTGGGAGTAAATCCAGCTGGAGGAGAGACAGAGGAACAGACGTTACGCGACGGTCCTAGTCAAAGCAATGCGGAAACGTGGATTTGAAAGAAAAATGACGCATAAAGTTCAACTTCTGAAAGAAAAGTAAAAATCTTAAATGGTATTCATTACTCTTTATTCTGGTCCCCTAAAGAAATAAAAAAAAGAAAAGAAAAAAATCTGCCTTCAGATGTTGCCTGATCATTAAATAGAGTCCAGATGTGTACGATTTAATCTCAATATGAAGCCAGCTACAATGACATCACTGTGAACACACCGTCCACACTGTAAAGCACGGTGGCGGTGGAGTCATGCTGTGGCCATGCATTTCTTCATCAAAATTGGAGAAATTTTGCACATTTCCCTTCAAGCAAGACTCTCCCATCCATTCTAGTTTGAACGAAGAGCCTCCATGTTCACATCTCACCTCAGATTGTCCGTTGGCTTTAGGATTTGGACTTTTGAGTTAAGAAGATATTTATTTGTAATATATATATAAAAAATTGTGATTACAATTAACTCCACGACTTTCTCACATGTATCTTTCCTTACACCAAGGACACGGATTTTCTGTCTCATAAGGTGACAGTTTGAACAAACATGCAATCATCATCTTTTAGTCAAAGTTACATACTGCTGCTTTCACGGACATGAATACTTTCGTGGTATTAAATGGTTGTTGGGTGGAGAGGAGTAAACTGTGTGAGATACTCACAACTCCAATGATGAGGGCTCTAACGTGAGGCTGCTGGTCTGGTCTGCTCTGCGGCGCCGAGGGTCCGGGTCTGGCGTCCTCTATCTGGGGAACGGCCTCTGGTGCAGGGGGGACGGCCACCAGAGCCGGCGCTGGAATTACCTGCTCTGGGTTTGGGGGCAGGACGAGCCTGGCAGCCCCTCCTCCGTCGTGGGGGACCGGCGGGTTGACCGGCCGGACTTCGTGGGCCTGCGGCGGGGGATGCGGGACGGCCTCCGCCGGCGCCTGGCTCCCCAGGATGATCCGGTGGCCCGCCTCAGGAGGACCTAATCTCTCTGGGGCGGCGGCAACTAGAACCGCGGGTGGGACGACGGGCGCGGCCTGAGGCGTCTGGGCAGGGGCCTGGGCCAAGGGGTGCGGCTCGATCTGGACCAGATTGCCCTGCGGCTGATTGTGCGACGGAAAGTTCATGGGCCGCTGCGGCTGAGGCTGGGTTATGAGAGCCGACGCCCGGATGCTAGGCGGCTGCGGAAACACGACCAGGCTCATCTGGAAGACCTTGGGCTGCGCAGATGTGCCCGGCTGCGGCTGAGTCCTTGCGTGCGCAGACGACGTACTGGCCTGAGTACCGTGCACTGCTGCGCGTTCACTCGTACTCGCCGTCTCCTGAGGCTTGGCGGAGGAACACGCCGCGGTAGCGGCTTCATATTGCTGACACCGCGGTACGCACGACGGAGGGCCCAGAAGGGATCCGGACGTACTCGGTGTCTCTTGAGGCTTGGCGGAGGAACACGCCGCAGTTGCAGCTTCATGTCTCTGACGCCGCGGTACGCACGCCGAGGTGCCCAGGAGAAGTCCGGACGTGCTCGGCTGAACCTGAAAAACGGTGGCTGTCCCAGACGGCTTAGAGGTAGATGGGGCGTCGGCGGGCCGGGCCGGCGTGTTGTCCCGGTGCCGCGTGGACGCAGAGTGCTTTGGCTGAAGCTGTGCGGGCAACATCGGGGTAGGAGGCGCAGCGGTCGAAGCGTGTATGGCCGGCTGGTTCGTCCTGATGTCTCTGGATGTAGAGGCAGCGGAGCCCGGGTCCCTGGCGGCGGCCATCTCGCTGCTTTGATCCGGGTTGTGTAAGATCCCGCTCCATTTGGCTGCTTGGCGGATTATGTTCCTGCGTGCCGGAGGCGGTACCTGCAAGAAAATCACAAACACAACAAATCTACACAAGGAAAAATGCTTCATAAGCAGAAAAAAACCTATAACCTTAATCAAAGAAAAAGTGAGATAAAGCGTCTGGTCGACATGTCAGTCACCTCTAGTATGCTGACGTCGTCATCGTCATCGCCATCGTCTGGGACTAAAACCGGACTGCCGGGTAAAAAGGTCACTGGCTCTTCATCCGAGTCGTCGGAAATGGTGATTAACTCCTTTTGACCAGCACGAGAGCCTGCACACACACACACAAACACACACTGCTGGATCAATAGCAAACATAGCACACTCAACGCTACAAGACAATAATCCACTTTATTGATCATAGCTGTCAAAAGAACTGAGCAATAATTGATCAATTACAAGGGAATTAAGTGATGTACAGGCACACATTTCTGAACATAAACACAAAAATCTGTCAAAATCTTGAGGCAAATAAATAGATTTTTATGCCAGTTGGTTTGGATGGATTGTTCCTTAAAATAGAAAACTGGACATTAACATTTGTTCTATGATCTGAAAATGTATTTTTTGTTCCCCTAAAAAACCAAAAGCAAACCTGTAAGCACACAGATACTTTCCAAAAGTAATGCCTGTTTGGCAGAAATCAGCTTGCCCACGTCACCCTGAATGCACCATCCTCACCATGAAACACGGTGTTGGAGTCGTCATGCTAAGGGCTGCACTTTTCTCTCACAAATTTAGGACCTTAAAATAAGCAGCACGCGTCTTTTTTGCTTTCATTTTCATTTCGTCGTAACTAATTGCCTTTACTCAAAAGAAGAGCAGATCGTTTAACTCGGGTGAAGAGAGGAAACACTTTCAGAAGGATTTCTGACACCATATCCTGCTCTTGTTGCTACCATTTTATAAACCAACAATTTAGAACAAATTGCCCTAAAATAAAAATGGAAGAAATTTCATGTTTTTCCCTTATTAAATGTCAAATGTTTTGGATTTAAAATTATTTACAAATGCAATTCCTACAGATATCACACAGTGTAAGTAATTTTTTTGATTTTAATAAAAATAAATGAAAGGTTAGTTTTTGGGGGTTTTTTCCAACTTGACTTTGGCTCAAATGGCTAAAAAGCTTCAAAAGGCGGCACTAAACACGCCGCAGATTCAGGGCTGCCACCAGGCTTTACTTGTGCCCCCACCAGGCTTAGCATTGCTTAATTATTTAAGTCTTTTTAAAGTGTCTGCAGTTTTTTAAGACTTTATAGTTGGTGTTCAGGTGTTCATCTTACAATAACACATAATTATCAAATGATATTTTCAAACTTCTTGTCAACTTTAAACATTTTTTTAAATCAAAAACATGACGGGCCGCTGGATGAATGACTGCTGAGCGCCCAAACATCAGGCTTGGCAAGTTTTCTGGGGGAAACCTTGAGATTCGTTTGCTAAAATGGCCTAGTCAAAGTCAAGACATACGTCTAACTAAGAGTCTAATAACCGAAGTCCACAGACAAAAGCATGAAACACATAAAGCATGCATTCAACTATTTTTCTTTTCTTCTCGTTGCTGTAACGTGACAAAATGCGATGCAGTGCATGTCAGTGATGAGTCCCACCTTGGCTCCGGTGCACGTTGAAGCTGGCCAGGTGGATGACATCATCATCATTTCCATCGGCCATTGTGAAGCAGCACTAACCAGCTCACACTGACAGTCACTGCCCAGTCAGTAGCATCTACAAAAACACACAGAGAGAGAGCTGTCATCATGAAAGTTAAGCAATATCATCTTTCTCCCTGCACACTGTGAAAGTTGGATCATCGGAAACGCAGGTTTCTGTCCGGTGACTGTGGATATATAGCGGTAAGCAACATGAGTCACACTTTGGATTATTAATGCAGGCAGAATTCCCCTAAAATCCACCAGTTGGTTTCATTTTTAATGCATCATTTGTTGTCATAACACGCATACGACACGAAAAGAACAAAAAGGGCGACGAGGAGTCAGGTCTGCAGTGGTCAAACTTTGAGATTTAAGAGGTAAACAAATCATGGATTACCAGGAAATCACATGTTAGCAGTTGACCAAGAGCAACCCCCAAAGCCCTCATTAAAATGAACACTGATAGCTAAACCTAAAGTGGATTGTTTACCCAGCCCCTGGTTACCCCTTTCCCGTACATTTCTGTCAGCTTTGACAAAGGGTGCGGCTGTTTTAGTCCAGCACGCGCTCAAATCGATGCTTTAAATCGACCTAAACCTCACGTGTAGTTAAGATATTTCTCGCTAACAGCAGGAACTGAGAGTGCTGCTGTAGTTGCTCCAAGTAGCTGCGCTGTGTTAATCGCACTGACATCAGCTCCGACACCAGCCACGACACAAAGAACACCGAGACTGTGGCTTTTTTAAAAACAAACAGGCCACTTGTCGTCAGTCTTTTCCGCTCTACTCGGCGTCGCTTTACTCGATGTGTTTTAGCATGCCTGGCTAACTAGCTAGAAGGGTAACTACTTAGCTGACAGAAGTCAGGGTTTTTCTTTAGTCACTAGCAGCGCTTCAAATCAGTCGCATAAGGAGTAAAACCCGTTTCTTTTTTTTAAATAAAGAAAACCCCACACAATAAAAAGGTTGAATACCGTAGCTTTGTCGTGGATAACCACTAAAAATCCTGGTGGTTTGTCTCCTTGATAGGCTCTATATCCGTGTAGCTTTATCGGTGAGAAACTGCCAAAACATGAAGAGGCGCCTACGTCCTCCTGCTGGATTTTGGGAAATGTAGTCCTTAAGACGTGCTGAGCGTTTCACTTCTACAGAAAGGCTATCGGAAAGGGAAGATAAAGCAAAAGTGTAACGTTTTGCTTCATTGAAAGACTTCTCTTCTTTTCCACCCGAGTAAACTCAATAATTACGTATATAGATAAAGACATAGAGGACAAACAACCATGCACACACACACACACACCTAGGGAGAATTTAGAGAAACCAATGAACCTACCAGTCATGTTAGAGAACCCACGCATGCACAGGGAGAACATGTAAACTCCGTGCAGAAAGACCCCGGGTCGGGAATCAAACCCAGGACCTTCTTGCTACAAAGGCAACAGTGCTACCTACTGCGCCACTGTGCAGTCGTTTCCAAGGTCTTTGTAAAATAGCAAAAATTTCTAACCCATTTATATGGATTTTGCACAATAGAGCGACACTAATAAATTCACTAGGAAGGAGGGTATTTAAACATGATTAATTTTATTTTTATTTTTTTCACGAATAGAAATCTGAAAAGTGTGGCATGCATTTGAATTCAGCCACTCTGAGTGCCTACTGTGTCGCTACTACAACTGCAGGTTTGTTGTGGCACGTCTCTACCGGCTTCACACACCTGGACACAACACATTTTTGTTCATCCTTCCTCGCAAAGCGCAGCCAGTTTGGACGAAATGAACTCAAACCATTTTAAGGCCTAAATTTGAGATATATAAATGCAAAACTTTTTAAGGATGCGTGGACACCCTTGGGATGGGGGAGCTGTCCAATAGTGATGTCACTTTAGCCAGAGTCCTTTTGTCTCCCACCACATGCATTGGGTTGTGCGGGCATCTTAGCATAGAGCTGGCCTTCCCGATTAGCTTATCTAAACCGTAGCTGCTGTTTTAACGGAAAGCACCACAGAAGATGACTGATAACACCAAAGTCAAAGAGGGTCTTTAGAAGCGCCCCCCTTTGTTAATTAGAAATTCAGATGGGAATAAAAGTAAATTAGATATAAGGGAATTGTTTCAGAGATCATCCGGGGATGTAGTTTTTAGTACTTTTAGTTTGTTAAGAAGAACGGGTGTTTTGGGAAGATTTTTGCAGTAAAAGCTTATGATCCATACTCCAATCTGGAAGGTGGCGGTTATGCACCTAAAAGTTGTTTGCCAACAACTAGACCTCAGTTTCCTCAGCAGGTAGAGAGCGCTTCAGTGTTGTGAGTCCTGTCCAGGTCGGTGTGTGAGCACGGGTGTGCCAGGTTACCTGTGTATTTGGCTGCTGAGCTTGAGCAGTGAAAGAGACGGGTGCGCTTGATTCTTTGTGAGGTGCGTGCTGCCAGTTGGGTGGAGGTGGTGAATGCATCCAAAAGTGTTGGATTTGCTGATTTAACTTGTATAAAAAGGACAGCTTTTTATAATGAATTTAAGACATTTTAAAGATGCGTGGACCCCGTGCTATCTTGACTTGCATGCCACATTTTACAGATTTATGTGTACAAGTGCTTCTGCGGTCAACAGACATCATTTTTCCATCATTCTTTTGGGATTTTCTGTAGCTTCTCC
Source organism: Girardinus metallicus (assembly GCA_903067095.1). Taxonomy (NCBI): domain Eukaryota; kingdom Metazoa; phylum Chordata; class Actinopteri; order Cyprinodontiformes; family Poeciliidae; genus Girardinus; species Girardinus metallicus. Next base: position 6,157 of record CAEGAE010091760.1, on the reverse strand, counting down.
GGGATTGTAAAGAATGATTTTTCTGAATTGTTACAAAAACAATCCTTACAACCATTGAACACGTCATTATATAAGTCTTTTTAACTGAAAGGGCAAAGAAAGGGCGACACGCACGCAGGATTGTATTTTTCAATTTAATTTCTTTTAATATAATCTTATTTACATTGTATTTTTTCATAAATGTTTAGTACATTGTAAGTTACAATACTTTTGCATCCATTACACAGTGAAATTAGACCATAGAAAATGCAGATTGAAATAATACTGCTTAACAGTCTTCAATCTACAACGGAACGTTCCCCTCTTTCCCTCCCGTCCGCATGTTTCTTCTCGCTCAATAAAATTTGATTTCATTCTCTACTGTGGAGCTTAAATGGTTAAAAAGGGATTCATTCATTGTGGTCTTAAAGATGATGATTAGTTTTCCCAAACGTTTGGGCAACAGAGAGAAAAAGAAAAATCATGTTTAGGAGGAATAAAAACATGGCGTTATAGGCGATAAGACATGTATAAAAAAAGGCTTAAGGGGTCTTTTATTTTTTAAAGCACAGATGTTACAAATGAAGTGGCTTCTTCTTTGCTCTTCTTGAGGCTCGTTTCGATTAAGAATATTAAACTTTCCCCCCCACCCCCACCAAAAATAAAAATAAAAATAAAAAATAAGATAAAATCCAGGACATACCCTTGGATTAGTTTTATTTCTCAAATTACGGTTGGGAGTGGCGGGGGAAAATGTAACTTCAGCAAATGTAACCCGGGTGTTTTCAAAACACAAACATCTTTCACACACCGACGAGAATATATGTATTTTTTTCCCCCACAGTAACATGGATGTTTGAAAGTAACAAAACTCAATAAAAAAAATAAAATAAAAAAAAAATCCACTTTGTGGATGACTTGAATTGCATGAGAATTGACCCTTCAGCTCCAGTAGGTTGAGCTGCGACTAAGAAATTAGTGAGGGCTCATTGCAGAGCATATAGCAGCTTGGTCAGTAATCATTTAGTAATAAATAATAAAAACATCAGAGAGGATCAGAGTGGTCGCAGGTACAAACGTAAGAGAAAAAAAAAAAAAAAAAAAGGTTAAACGGAGGCTCATTTTATCATTTTTACAGCATAACAGAGTGCCATGCTCGACACACATGCACACACACACACACACCCCCACACACACGCATACAAAAAAAAAATCCCACTCTCTCACATGCAGACTGAGACACAAAGACACGCAACAGTGGTTAAACATGAAGCATGAATACTAGTCGATCAATCAGCTTGTTACGGAGGAAAACAAAAAACAATAACAAAAAAAAAACATCGCTCCCCGCCTTGTTCAACGCACACCTGAATTCAAAGTTCGCAGGCTCGTACGCGTTTGGCTGATTGTGCCCGAAGACTTGAGCGCGACTCGAGTCGAATTTGCCGTGGTTACACATTCTTAAGAGTGACATCATAGCTTGTTAAAACTGAAGGATAAAAATGCTTCTTGAAAATATTTGAAAAATTGTTTTTAAAATACTTTTTTTTTCTTTTTTCCCCACCCCCCCCCCTTCATCCCCTCTCCTCCTGCTCCTCCTCCTCTTCCTCCTGCTGCTGAGCTTCCTCGTTTAACCGCAGGCAGTCCGGCGGCGCAGAGGCGGCAAGAGACGGTGTGTTCTCGTAATGCTTGGCTGTTCGGTATACTCAGAGTACACCTGGAGTTCAGTTCGTGTGTGTGTGCATACATGTCGAATGTCAGATAGTTGGGTGTGCAAGTGCAAGCGAGTGTAACCGGCGTCGTCCTCCTCGTCCTCGTGGCGGAGCCGTCACTCCACGGCGAAGCCGCACGTCTCCTCCACGGCTGTCAGCAGCTTCTCGTAAAGTTTCTCGTAGGACTCGTAGGGAGGGATGTCTATCCTGTTAAAACTGGAGACAAAAGAAGGATTCGTCAGGAAGTCAGACCCTGTAATGAACGAATGAATCAATCAATCAATAAAACCCGAGGCGTCTTACCACGTGTGAGCTTTCGGTAGGTTCTCCGTGTTGGCGTCTATCAAGTGGATGGTGAAGAGCCTCGGTCCTGCAGAACCTGTAGAGCCTTACACACATACATTCTAGTTATCACTGCTCTACAATGGGAAACGGCTGGCTGGTCGTTTTAAATCAGACAGCAGTATACACGCAGGGAGTTTAAGTGTGTTTACAATTAACTAGTTAATAACTGGATAGCAAAAGGTGCTTAGTATGAGAAAGTGAACCAGCTGAAGCTAAAACTGTGACACTTGAGGAGTTTTGGGTAAAATATATTTACAGACAAAGACATCTTTATTTTTGACGTCTAAATTACAAAATGTTCATATTTTTTGTACAGCTTTGCCCTATATACTGCTTTGAGAGTGCTGTCGTTTCAGCAAATGGCATATTTTAGAATCTGTATACTCCAGTTTAAACGATTAATCGTTTGCTAATTTAGTTGGTGATTATTTCAAATAATTAATTAATCACGATTAATCGTTTCAGCCCCCATTTTATTCAGCACATATTCAATAAGCAATATGCCGATTGGAAGGAATCGATAAGAACCTTCTGTTTGTCTCACAAGCTAGGGTAAATAGTTGATGATTATTTCAATAACCGATTAATCACGATTAATTGTTTCAGCCCCAACATGAATCAAAACAAACTTATTGGCAGTAAACGAACGAATGTTAACATGAAACGACAGCAGCTAAAATATGTGTGTGTCGATTTTGTGTGGAGGCTCTGCGCCGGAGCCTGACCCACCCTGCAGCGCTTTGAACCCCTGCAGGGGAACCCGAGTGGAGCCCGTGACGAACTGCAGGAGGCGCCCTCTCCTCTCCTCGCTGAAGGCCTCCACAGCCTGCCAGAACCACCGCACCACGTTGCTCTCCCCGGTGCAGTGCTTCAGCCGGGTGTTGGCCTTCCAGTCCGCCAGGTCTATCTTCCCCAGTCCGCCGATTATTAACTGGATGGGACGGAGAGAGCGGCATGTTATGCGGGGACGGTGATTGAAAACAAGAGGGAGATGTGAAGAATCCTGGTCGGTTCAGCCGGTCTCCCTCAAACGGAGGTGTATCGTTCAGAGGCGCGCACCTCTAGCTCTTTGTGGTCGAACGGTTTGAGGAGGTGCTGCGGGATCAGCTCACTGAATCCTTTCTGGAGAGCCAGAAACTGGGCTTCAATCCCACGCATGAACCTCCAGTTCACATAAAGTCTGCAACACACAGCCAACACGAGCAAAGTAAGCATCCCACGCCACACTGGGAAGCATTTCTGAACACCTTGTTTTGTGATCTGTTCCCACCTAACGTATTCCTTCTTGTTCTCCTCGGTGACGGGAATATTTCTGCCGTTAGGTTTGAGTTCGTGTTGGGAGAACTTCCCAAAGGCATTGTGCTCCACGCAGAAAGTGTGATCCAGGACTGAAGTGATGTCATTCTCCCTGCACACACACACACACACACACGATAAAGAGAACACCGGGCTGTAAAATATGAAATAAAAACAGGGAAGTGACTCAAAGTCACAGTGGGTTATTTGGGCCGATCCAGGCAAAGTTCTCACAATATCCAGACGAGGCTCTTGTGCAGCTCCGGGTCCGTGGTCTCCAGGTCGTTGAGCTGGATGGGTTTGCCTAGCAGCTGCTTGTAGAAGGGCAGCGTGAAGCTGCCGTTGATGTAGTGACTGTGGAAGACCGCCAGGCCCATCACACGGCCCACAAAGTGAAAATAGGACAAGTGGTCCTTAGGAAAAGAGAGAGAAAGGCGTGTGAACCAAAGTTTGAGATCCATCATCACCTTGATGGAAAGCGGGTGATTAGTGAACTCACAGGGTTGATGGAGGAGTCGGGGTTGATCTGTAGTGTGTAGATATTGTCAGTGGAGTACTGGAAGAGGCCGTAGTAGGGGTTCAACATTTCATGACACAGCAGATACAGCCACTCCCTGGAGACAAGGTTACTCAGCATTAAACGAGTGAACTCAAACACACAATAAACCAGTTATTATTTCTTATTCTTCATACATGTGCTTGTCAGTTTCTTACTGATGCTCTGAAATTTTCCCACTGAGGGACAAATGAAAGTTTCTGTTCCATTGAAGCTAAAGGAAGCTACAATGGGGGCCGACGCTGCAACTTTTTACTAACGATTATTTTAGTAATCGTCAGATTATTCTGATGATTCAGCTGGTAAAAACAAATTGCCACTTTACCACTTGAGGCCTTTTTTAAAAACACAATAGTAGAAATACATTAAAAGACGCAAATGATTCATTTGTAAAAATGTATTGCTTAAAATAAAATAACACTCCTTTAGTGTATGTTATGTTGATCATTTGTGGCAAAGTTTGCATCTGCAGCTAGAGAAACATTATCTACTGATCTGTTGATTTATTTTGATCAGAAGTGGATAGCATTTATAGGAGATGTTTTGTTTTAAGATTTTGAATCAAATAAAGCCAAAACTGTCACTTGTGGAGTTCTGGGTAAAACATTTTTACAAAGAATTTTTTTTTTATCTTACATGCAAAAATGTTTATGTTTTTGTACAGCTTTGGTTTAACTACTGCTCTAAGTATGTTGTTCTTTCAGCAAATTTTTGTAAACTCCTGTTAACAATTAATAGACTATTTGTAGTTGACAATTATTTTGACAATCGATTAATCATAATTAATTCAATTTATCGTTTCAGACCTAACGGGGTATCACTTCACTAAATACGTATTAATTAGTAATACACTAAATGGAAGGAAATAACAATGGGAAACCTTCAGTTTCTCTCACTAGTTATGATTTTTACCTCTGTGAGAAAGTAAATGACTGAAAATATTTAACAGATTAGCTGAAAAGAATCAGCACTTCTGCTTAATTAAACATATGCTGCAGATTCTACTAAAACCTGGCGCAGACAAGAAATGGAGCAACGGTAAACAACAACTCAGAGCCTTCAACCTCACCTGGCCACTCCTCCGTAATCAAGGCCCTCCTCTCCTCTGAACTTCACCATCAGCCGTTTCTTCAGGTCCTTCGGCCTCATCTTCATTATCTGTCGATACGACTCCTGGGAACGCACACAGGATACAGATCACACACAAACCTGAATAAGTCACACAAGTCTACTGAAACGGTGAGAGACACCAAGCCCGGGTTGTGAACGCATCACAATCCCAATCAGCCGAGCTAAGCACAATGTCGAATACGACATTTAGTTTTGAAGCCTGATGTCTTAATGAATTCTAGTGCTAAATGATTTTTTTTTTTTTATTTTTTAAAATAAATTCAGGAGTTTTAAACATGGCACACTCAATGTTTTGATTGGCTTGTTGTTCTTCAGTTTTGCCTCTTTCTCCTGACAAACGCGGCTCCACGCCTGCCGACCATAACGCAGGTCAGCGCTGCTTCTTCGGGGCAGACACGGTTTCTCTCAGTGGAAACAAAACAAACCGGCGCCGAGTGTAACACTGAATCCGGGTTGGTGGAAAATTCCCCTTGATGAGGGCTAAATAAAAACCCACGTCACAGGTTTGTATTTGAGAAACACTCTTTGTATCATCGTTTCACTTCACAACTACTTTGTGTTTGTCTATCACATAAAAATGCAATAAAACATGTTAACGTTTGTGCCACAAAAAAGTGGAAAAGGTTCTGGAACCAGTATTGCTTCAGCAGCTGCTGCTGTTGTTTGCCAGTGATGCAACACAAACAATGTTTTGCACAGAGTCTATCCACCAATCAGAGGCATGTTTACAATCTGAACCTCTCAGCTCAGTAGAATAATAAGCAGCTGAGTGGATCAAGGTTGAAAATGTTTGTCCACTGAGGCGTCTCAGGGAAAAAATAAGTAATTCAAAGCAAACAAAGAGGATAAAAAATAAAAATTAAAGCCATTTTTGTGTCCAGAAAGATTGTGACAACTTCATGTATCTATCTTCTACACTGCTAGTTCCACTGGCAGATTGTTTCACTCATAACATGGGAAAAATGTGAAGTTAGTACCTTTTTTCATCAATATTAACAAATTATTGACGTAAAACAAGCTCCTTTGTCTTGCTGAAAAGTTACTTGCAAGTTAGTTTTGTTTTTTTTGAGGCTCTAGTGGCCTTTATTTGAAAGTAGCTTGACAGGAAATTAGGGATTGAGAGAGGGAGAAGACATGC
>CAEGAE010091759.1:0-25024 GCA_903067095.1 Girardinus metallicus | reverse complement strand
TATATATATATATATATATATATAGCTATATCACATTTGATTCGCAGTACATACAATACAGTGCAATGCAAATGTGTAACAATGTAACTGTATAATTTTTAAAGGCACAACTTTTTCCCAAACAGAAAATACATGTTCTGTTATGAACTTTGCAGTAAGATCTCTTCACCAGCAAGTTTGCCAACTTAAGAATTTAAGAGGAAAAATAATTGAAACCATTCTTTGTTCGTGTGCAAAATGAAACTGAATCTGATTTCTGTTTCGGATGTTTGCGCCTTTAAAGCTCTGTATGAGGGAGCAATGAAAAAACACAGAATGCTCACGACAGTGGAAGTACGATGCCTTGAAAATATACTTCTAACTCTGGAACGTCTCTGAGTTTTGTCACATTACAACCAAAAACATGAATGTATTGTTTTGGGATTTTATATGATAGAACAATACAAATGACCACGTAATTGTAAAGTGGAAGGAAAATGATACGTTGATTCATTGTTTTTCTTTCCACAACAATTGGAAAAGCTTGGAATGATTTTTTTTTCTGTTGTTCAACACTGAAATAAAATCTAGGGAAACAAATATCTTCCCTAATTAGTAAACTGAGCCAAATAGTAAACAAATAACTGAACTGCTAATCTTCAGAGGTTTTCTAGAGGATATTATTCTTGAGCAGAGGCTCAAGTCAAGCTCCAGTCCTCAAGGCTCCATGTTTGGGACATTTAGATGTTTCTCTGGCACAGCCAGGGCCAGAGCTGGACGTTTGGGTGCCCTAAGCACAGCAGCTTTGTGGTGGTAAAAAAGGTCAAGTGCTATAAATACTTATGCTTGACACTGTATACTAAAAACCCTCAGTTTCAAACTGACTAGTTAAAGTATTTTAGTTGTATCTGGTTTTATGTACTTTTGCTAGGAGATGACATTTGTGTTGTTAGAGGAGATTTGCCGTACCTTGGTACTCCTGCTGTTCTAAAGGCCCGGACCAGCACGGTGACACCCAATCAGAAAGCAGGAAAAGGATGTTAATGCATTAAACAAAAATGTACAGCATAACAACTTTTCAATATGCAGTTACAATCTTCACAATTCTTTCTTAATTCTAACCATACCTCCTCCATCTTCTTCAGCCTGCTCAGCTTCCTCCTCCTCTTCCTCAGGCTCCGCCTCCTGATCCTCCTCCTCAACTTCTAGTCAGATGCGAAACAACGGAGTTCAGAGTTAACCATCTGAAAACATCGAGAAACATGTCTCGGTCCAGCAACTTACCCACCGCCTGATCCCTGCAGAGACACATTCAAGTAAAAAGAGTTTGGAAACATATTGAGTGGCAACATTTAATAAATCAAGACTAATTAGAGAAACTCCACTCACTCGTATTCCTCTTCAGCGTCCGACATGGCTGGAAATAAAAAGAGACACGTGAGAATGGCTTCCTTTCTCAAATCTGAGGCGTGTGAATGTTACAAACTTTCTTTTATTACCCATCCATCACAGAAGAACATGGACACACACCAGCAGCCAGACATGCACACACTGATGTCACAACCGGGTTCGTGATGACACGGTGTGTTAGGGATGCCTGCACACACACACACACACACACACCCGTGCAACATTCTGCAAAACTCCAATAACTGCACAATGATTCTATCTCTCCCCTCGTTATGTGTTTACTTCTGCCCTGAGGTCATGTTTCTATAGGCGGAGGTCCTTGTTGATCAAATCACTTAAAACCCATGCCTGTTCTCAATGTTTACTGATTATTAGGGTCATTGTAAATAGAAATAAGAAAGAGGGGAGCAAATTTCCATCAAAAAAATCGCAGAAATTTTGGAGCTCCAGAAATAAAAAAATGAGCAAAAAAATAAACTCAGAAAGTTTGAGATGAATCTCAAATTTTCTAGAAAAATGCTTGAAATTTTCAAACTCTCAGTCGAAAATTTGTGAAAGAAAAATCTCAGAAATTTTGAGATTCCACGTTTCCTACAAAAATCTGGGAATGTTTTTTCTGAGCTTTTAAAGTTGAAAATGTTCAACTTTTGGATGTTTTCTGACTTTTGGAGCTCTGAAATTTTCGTGTTTTTTTAAAAAAAAACAAACCAAAAAAACCCAAACTCTGACAATAGTCTCAAAATTTCAGAATTTTTACTCACAAATTTTCAACTTTTGGAGCTCAGAAATTTCACAGACATTCTAGAAAATTTCTGAAATTCAAAATCTCTGACTGCAGCTAAAGGTGGTTTTTCCTCAGATTTTAGAATCATATAACATTTTTATAATCTGATCAAATTTTCATACCTTTCTTCGGTACATCAACTTTACGGTTATCTATATGTTTATTTTTTTTTCTGAGGTTGTGCATATTCAACCTTTTCACTCAGAACACCGGTGGTGTTCCCCAGGTCCCACTGTTTGGCCCGGTGCTTTTTATTAGGATTCTTTGTTACAATCAAACACAGCTACTGTCTTCTGCAACCTGTAGCAGGTTTCTGTTGAATAGAACAGTTAAAGACATGGGAATTTGTGGTTCTAAAGTAACAGAAATGTGACAATGTCTAAATATAACATAACCTAGAAAGGCCACATCCTTTAAAAAAATTAGAAAACAATAGCAACTGCACCTCATTATACTGTATCCAACACCGCTGCTATGTGCAAAATAAAACTGGTAACATAATACTGCCTACTGTCAGCTCAGAAGCAGGAGTGAGTCATCCTCACTATATTTTACATTATCCTGTGACTAATCACTTTGGAGAAAACACACACACACACACTTATAGATGTGGCTTTAAATTGTCCATCCGAGCTGCCATTGTCCCGACATAGACCCTGACACAGGCGGACGGTTCCCCTGGGCGCGGCCTGCTGACACCTTCCTGGCAGGGCAGCGTGGGAGATTGATGAGGTGTGAACAGGTGAGAATGTAACAGAGGGGTCAAACCCATAGAAACCATAAACGATTGTGTTTCTGTCACTTCCCTGCTACACACACACACACACACACACAGGTTCATCGTCTCGGACCTTTAGCCCAACTTTGGCTCCCCACATCACAGCCTTCCTGTCAGACGGGTTCTAAGTGGGTCGATGTGTTTTTAAATCAGTTACCAAGAAACACGTTCTGCTAAAACAATCTGTACTTGCCAGATTTGAAAAAAAAAAGGGGGTACATTTTCAATTAGATTAAATTAAAACTGATAATTCTGTGTTCACCCATTTGCTGACAAGCAGCTGACAAACTGGGAGAATCTATAATGAGTTTGGCACTTTTAGTAGAAGTCAGAGGTTCATTTTACACTACAATAAACTTACAAGAAGACGACCCATCGTGTCAAATAATATGTTCTTTTTTCATGTTTCTTTCTCTAATAATCTGATTTTAAATTTTAATTAACTTCTGTTGCCATGTTTTTTCTGCGCTCTTTAGGGGGTTTGTGTTCAGGCAGAACGTAGGGCAGCCATGTGACCGCAGCGTTAAATCAAAGATCAGACTAAAGCTTCGCTGACAGCTCTGCTCCGTCTCTCCTCCGTCGGCTGTTGTGACAGCCATTATGCATGATCAAATAGCCTGGTGTAGCTCTGCTGTCAGCAGCACAGCAGTGAGTCTCTAACCTGACAATGTGCTGCTACTGATCTGCTGTCACTCAGACTGCTGAGGAATGGAGCTCTGTGAAGAAACCGGCTGTATCTTCCAGAAAAATTTGCGCACAAACATTGAGCTTTACTTGTTGAAAGTCAATGCTTGTGCTGTTGTTGACCAAGTGTATTTCACAGATTTTGTGTAACTAACCCCAGAAATCAACATGTTGAATCCATAACTCTTCTGTAAAATCGAGGATATTGCTGGGTTTCAGACACGTGACCCGGATGACGTGCGAAATTCAGATGGAGGGCCGGAAGTGGATTTCTCCGGTTCAAAACACAGCAAAATTGAGAACGCTAATGCCCTAAATAGGCAGACAAGGCATCTCGAAAAAATACCTGGCGGTATTATCTCGGTAAAAAAAGACTTGTCTTATGATCTTGAGGATTTGCCCGTTGTCAAGGCGATCCACATAACTGTCTGGAGCTGCAGATCTCATATTATGCGACGAACCAGACGAATGTTTTCAAAAGCCTGGAGCATAACAATTATTTAATTTCAGGTTGGGTCACATATTTAGGATCGAAAGGAGCATTAAATGACTGTTGACTTGTTTCTGTTGGGTGAGTGGTGAATTGTGCTATTTTAAGTAATTAGTCTACGATAACAATGCTATCGCTAACAACAAACTAACCCATGTTATTTCTATGAGTTTGGATCTCCTGGTGAATCATTTATTTAGCTTCTGTAAACCCAAATTCTTGCTGGAGTTGTACGTTAATGTTGAGTCGTTGCAGGACGCTGGATTCAGGTCCAATGTAGGTCAACTATCCACACCGATCTACAGAAACCATGTTTGTGTCCGGCCACAAAAATAGTTCGTGACACACACCATGTGGGGGAACAGTCACAGCTCACTGTGACTGTATGGCTGGGTAGGTTATGTTTAATGTATTTCGCTTTTTTTGTTTAGCATGAAAGTCTCACTGAGTAAACATTAGATTTTCTGTCCTGACTTGGCACTCAGCTAGCTGCTAACAGCAGTAGCGCTCTGAGGAGCTATTATGTCTTACCTTACATATGAATGGTTGTCCAATAAAATATCTGACAATATAATTTAAACGACGTGATCGTTACCTGTTAGAAAGCAGGCGCTGCAAAGTCTGGCATTGTTAATTTTCGCACCTCCTATTTTTAGCCTTAGATTGTTTATCCACTTTTCTCCTCTTTTTTCTGTAGGTTTTTTAAAATTAACTCCCTTGTGACCAACTACCTTCGAAATACGAAAATAACGTTCATCTTTCCCTCTGTTAGAATGGTTGGAACAACCGTATAAGACTCAGATTTTAGGCATTTTGATGCTGGATCGACTGAAATAAATGGGCTGCATTTACTTCCGGCCCTCCATCTGCATTGGGTGAAGTCGGTGCTACGTCATCTGAAACCCAGCAATACAGTTTCCCCAGAACGCCACATACGCAGCCGCTCCCAAGTAGGCGGGGCTTGACGCTCCAAGATGCCAACGTCTCCTCTGATTGGCTGATAGACGATGAAAGCTCGCCCACAAGGCTGAATTATGAATGTATCTAATTTAACTGTCTACATCAGTCGCTGAAATGAGTTTTAATGACTTCTCGTGTGAACAAGCTTATTCACGTGCGATTTTAATTTAATTTCTTTTTTCATTGGAAACAACGCAGTTGCAGTTTGTTTTTTTCGACGTTAGCAGAACACAGAAAAATTTGCAAACAGTTGTAAAGGAAACTAGTGATTCACCGTGAACTGCTTTGCATGCCAAAGTTCTCCAGAGTTAAATGTGACGCCACACGTCAAATATTGGCTCACTAAACACAACAATAATCCCGCGTGGTGAAAAAGGTAAAAGCATAACGAAGGTTTGCTGTGTCAGCAAACATTTTGAAGAAGGTTCTATGGTCGGAGGAGACCAGTATGTCAATGGTGGCCTTCATGAAAAACACCATTGAAAACTAACTCAATGGTGTTTTCAACTATTGAGTTAGTTGAAAACTAACTCAATAGTTGAGTTAGTTTTGGTGGGAAAACTAACTCCAAATCATGCAGTGCGGTGGCAGCGTTGTACTTCAGCAATGCTTTTCCTTTTCAAGAGATCGAATACATTCTCCCCCCAACTTAAAAGATATGTAGAGTGGGAAGGTGTGAAAAACGTCTGGAAAGATGAATGAGAGGCCCACATTTCAACACCTCTGTAGAAACAGCTGGAAGCTACTCGGGGTGGGGTTTGGGGTTGGGGGCTGGAGGGGAATAGGGATGAAAAAAAAAAACAGGGGATTTGGGGATGGCGTCATGTTCCGACGCCTCAGTGGTCAAGGACAAACATTTGTGTGGGTATAAATGTCCGGCAGCACGCAGCTCTCAGCTGGCTGCTAGGAGAGAAGTCAGTCGTGCTCTTGCTCGGGTTCCGGGTAATGCAAAGGCTGCTGGGAAATGTGACTAATAAACAGAATATTTTTTCAAAGATTAAAAAGACTTCAGTGAGGTTAAAGCTGTGGACCGAAGCCAGCCTGGTGGGGAGGAGGTCAGCTAACGTTCAGCTGTTGCTAAGGGCGCCCCCCTTAGCCAAGCGCCAACTGGAGGGAGGAAACACGACACTGTGGGAGTGGATGCTGATCCAAATAAGCATCTGATCAGATTGGACATTGTAGCTTGATTGGTGTTGGAGTTTGTATTGGGGTGTCCGAAGTGCGGCCAAAACTGAGCAAATCTGACCTGCAGGCGTGGTTTGTTGGTGCAGATGTACGCTTTTTCATCTCAAACAACTTATGAGGTGCCAAAAATAGATTCCCTTTTATTAGAGGTTTATTTGCATTCATCGTAATTTTGGAGCAACTAGAACCACATTCATTGACCTGCTTTTACTCAACAGCAAATCGTGCAGCTTAAATAGAAATAATAATAAAAAAATAAACTCAAAACAATTACAAACTGTGGGCTTGTCTTGTACTAACGCATTCTCGCAAAACTCAGGATTTTTTTTTTTTTTAATGTAAGAATGTGTCTATTTGTTGATTTCAATAAAACTGTCAATTTTTTTGTTTATTGTCAATAAGGCCAAAAGCTGTGAAACCAGGTCAAACCTGAAGTTTGGCCACTGAGGACAGAATAAAGACTCGCGGTCAGCCAGAGGAAAAACTGCTGATGTCTTTTTCTTTTTTTTTTTTTTTAGATGCACAACATACGTGTGCATGCATGAATTAATATTAATATAGCGGGGTATGCCTCCGCTCTACCTACATTTGATAAGCGTAACATGCAATAACTGTAAAAATATAAGTTATTTCCAAAAACTACTCCATTTCACCCATTGACTTGAATTCCTCCAATCAGTGAACAGAAGAAGTTGTGAAAGATGGCGTTGATTTTCTGCACTCTTCAAATGGCAGCCTGCCTGTAGTTTTAGCGATGGCAGCAGAGGAAGTGAAGGAAGCCGTTCAGTCCGTGTTGGTTATGATTCCAAACATCGAATTAGCAAAAACAGCCACATAGTTCGACTGGGCACTTCTCTCTTTGCAGTATAAGATGGCTGCTCACAGCTCAGGTGACTAGTGGTAAGCGTCATGGCATCGAACTGGTTCATTACGTATGTCATGTTTGTCACATCAGTTTTAGGTGATGAGTTTGACTGAACTACCTAAACTGGCTTGTCTTGTTCTAGTACAATCTGGCAAGGACAGCAGAGACAGCTGGGAAAAAAACCCCATTTCTTTCCATCAATAAAAAAAAAGCAGGTTCAGCATCTCTGTCTCTGTGTTGTATTTTTATTCGGTCTGAAGCTAAAATTTGTTACCATGACTACCTTTTTTGTTTGCAGTTGGCTTTTGTTGCGTTAGACTTTTTGAATTTGTCTTTGTCTTGTGGTAAAAGTTTGATTGAAAATGAAAGCTTTATGTTGAATGGCGGGAAAGAAAAATGTTGGCAGTTCGACGTCTAATTGGTACACTGAACATCCAAGAGTCAGTGTGTTAAAACGTAGATTTTATTTATTTATTTATTTTTTGCTGGTCCTAATAAAATTACAGTGTAGAGAAACGGCGTATTAGTGGCTAATAGTCACAAAACAATACAGTGTTTGATGCTTTAGTATGATGAGTAGAAACCAGAGGAAGTCATTGTCATTTTAGCTGCATTAGATCACAGAAGCTGTTAGATGGACTTAGAGATGGACATACCTGTAAGATAAGGCAGTAGCAGCACACACAGCAGACACACAGATGGACGGGGACGCACAGTACGTCCAATGCACAAAGACGGACAGATTTTATACCAAGAGGTGGAGCGATATTATGTGTGTGTGTATATATATATATATATATATATATATATATATAACTGTCTCAATAACAATGTGTGCATGCATGCTGTGGAATTACTGTGGGACTGAGCATACAATACAAGAATAACTGAGTCTGTGCACATATCAGCAGATGTGTGTGTGTGTGTGTGTGTGGTCAGGGCTGGGGGCCACGGGCGGATTAAGCAGAGGCAGAAAGACGAGCACCTCGGAGGATTAGGGAGAACACAGGGATGACCTCACTGGACAAATGGAGGGGTGCCACAGGGCAGGTGGAGCGGGGGATGAAAGGAATAAAGAGGGGCTGGGGAGGTGATGGATGGAGCGAGGGAAAGAGGGAGGGAGGGATGCTTGGCAGTAATTAATTGTAAAGAGGGAAAGGAGATTTTTGTGACGTGACAGTAGATGTTTTTCTACATTACAACTCTAAATTTGGTGTTTAACCTTTAAAGCAGGCAGGAGTGGAAAAGAAGTTGAAAAAAATTATAATTTGATGTTATCACTCATGTTTTTAGACCGTTAGAAAAAAAAATCCACATTCAGTTTATATATATACATATGTATTTGTTAGGGGAATTTTAATTTTAATAGTGGTCTCAAACTGCAGTCCTCAAAGGTTAGAGGTCTGCATCCTTTAAATCACACCTGTCAAACTTGAGGCCCGCGGGCCAAATCAGGCCCGCCATAGCTTTATATGTGGCCCTCTAGATTCTAGACTTAATACTAAGTGTGCTCACATTTTATGTTTTTTTTTTATCTGTTTACGGTCAAATTATATCAGTTTGTCCCTCCAGTTTCTTAAGAATTATCATGGAAATTTACACAAAAGTCAGCAAATCCCCGCACTTTTTTGCATGAGCACATAATTGGGAGTTTATTGCAGATTTAGTTCAAAAAATTTCAAAAACTTTCTTACATGCACTAAATATCTGCCTCAGCTTGATCTCATATCAGATTATAGGCCATGATCTGTACAGCGAGAAATAAAAAGTCGCATTTACTGTCATAAATAAGAGCAAATAAAGCAAATATTTTCAAATTACCACCACAAACACTTAGATTTTTATTGCAAAAATCACAAAAAGTATCACAAAATCCTGGAAGGACTGAAATGATGTTCAATAATAGTTTATTTTAAGAATATCATTGACATTTTAGTGGTTTGTGAACGGGTCTTATCGATGCGTTCTGGCGCAACCGGCCCTTTAAGAGCATTCATGACCTTGATTTGGCCCAAAACGAAAATGAGTTTTGGGCAGGAACCATTCAAAGTTCCTGCTTTAAATGGTTCCCGATTCTGCAGACCTGAACGAAATGAATAAATTGCATCACTAACTTTGCAGTCAACAGCTGTGTTTCCAATTATGATATAATTGAGCAATTTCACATTTTGAAAATACATTTGCATAATGGAAACAAGCCAATTTAGAACAAACTCTCGGTTTTTGAAAAAACATTTTGGCACTAGGTGTATTTTTTGTCTGTATTGAAATTGGTTTATTTTGCAAAACTGCCATGAAAACACTTTTTTCCCCCCAGTCACACGACTCACATGATCAATGAAATGAAATTGCCTTTTTGTTTTACAGAAGCGAAATATTGACAAAGTTTTACGCACATTTGTAATTGTACAGAGCTCTGCTAATGAAGCAGAGAAACAGGACAACAGCAGCTTGAGGCCACGGCTTTAATGGGTTCTATAATCTGGGGGAAATTTTGGTCATCTACATTATGTTAAAGTTGACTTTATTCATTTCTACAAATCCAGCCAAGCAATCTCATAACACACGTGAAAAAAGTGACAGAGAAATGCAACTTTTCATGATGAACCAATGAAACTGTTTCCTTTTCTAAAACACACAACTAACTGAGCACTAGAGAAGGTTCTACCCCTGATGTAATAATGTGTGCTAGTTAGTCACTCTGAAAACAAAGTGGGTGTAAATGGAACAGTCGGCCCTGTGTGAGAATCGTGCAGAGCAGATGTGGGTTTTCAGTGAGTTCAGCCACAGACAGGAATAGAAGTGTGACTCGTTTGTCTGTTTTCTTTCTCCAAAAGATTACACCACTTATATAGCCCATTAAATATTTCAATGGGCTACAAAAGCCCATAAAAATAGGATTCATTCAGTTTTTTTTCTATATTTTTTTTATCTTTTTCTTTTTTGTTGACTGCTTCCTATACGACTTCTAAATGTAGAGAATTCACTGGTTTGTAATGTGACTCTTCTTTGTTCTCTACAGCCTTAATATTTTATATTTATGAAATATAAGTGCTTCCCTGTTATTTCAGGCTGTCAGATAAAGTTCCAGAGTTGGTGTAACTTTATGAGTAAAGCCATTCAACCCTCCTGAGTGATGGCCAGTGTTACTCTAATGTTTACAGACAGATAAGTCGAAGTGTGAAAAGTAACTGCATAGAAACTGAAAGGATGCTGTCAAATAATCATGATTAATAAGCATGGTTATTTGACAGAAACGGACATTAATCGTGTATGATTGTTCCATAACCTCAACAAAATGAGAAAAATGAGCTAAATGAGCAACGTTCTCAATAAAAAAACACTATTTTTGCTGCTAAATTGCTGCATAAATACACATGTGAGCTCAACAACAAAGATTTATTATTCTTAATCTGCCATTTTGGTTATTTAACCGTTAGATTGGTGCATAAGGCTGTAACACCTGTTCAGTTTTCCAGGTGTTTCTGTGTTTCAGGAAAAGCCCTGATGGTTCATTGAACGTCTTTTGAAATGTGGACGCTAATGTTAGCATTGGGGACGTCTGTGCTGCTGCTGTATGTTTAGCATTCAGTTGCTATTTTGGGTTTGAATAGCTTCTCTGACAGGCTAATGCCTTTTAGCACTACTTGAACACAACAGTTTTTTTCCAGCGTCCAATCAAATCGATTTTTTGAAGCAAAAGTTGGCCAAGAGAAGCAGCACTGTCAACCATTGCTGTCTGCAGATGTCACCTGTCCGTTAAGATTTACGGCATACCAGAAACACACTAGTATAAAGGTTCCGCTCTGAACTTTGGTCTGTGTTGAAACACAAAACAAACAAAAACATAGCAATTAATTGCACTAACTTTTGTAAGGCGTCACGTCCGACACAATCAATGAGTTGGAATTAATTAGTACGGGTCGTAATAAAATTAGAAACAGATTTCACTTTTAACAAAAAAAAATCCCAACACTTTAATTGTCACAGCTATTTTTTTTTGTAGTAAAAAATAAATAAGATTCTTCAGCAGCTTCCTGGCGCTGATGAGCCCACCGGCATGGTGACAGTGAGAATCTGTAAGAAACAACAGAAACAGTACATTTTTCACACTGTAAAGCATAGAGGATAAAGCTGCACTTGTTGTGAACGAACGGAGCAAATTTTGCAGACGCAGTTGTGGAAGCCAAAGAAGAGGGGGCTCTCCTTTCCCACGGAGTTAGTTCTGCATACCTGTGTGCTCTTGTTGTACTGCGCCACACTGTTCTGCTGGTCAACCAGGAACGGGTGGAAGATGTCAAGGTGGTAGAGCGACGGTCGCGCCGTCAACACCAGCCGGTCCTCCCCGACGTCCAGAACCAGAGAGCGAGATGATGACTGCACAGAAAACAGGGTCACTCGCTTGAAACAAACTCTACAGAGTGAGGTTTTTGGCATAAAACACATTTTTCTTTTTAATATTTCACAAAATAAGTTTTTTTTTAATGCTGCAGTATGCAACTTTTATTTAAAAAATTGTTTACGTATTTGTTGAAACTGTACTATGGTATGAGACAATCTGTGAAAAAAACAATTTAACTTATCTGCCTTCTCCCAGTGCTAGCAACCAATCAGAGCCAAGAGGTGGGTCTTAGTGTTGTCAATCACCCTCCTTGCTGTCTTCTACAATGCATCTAGCAGTCCCTGTTGTGAATGCTAAGGCTAGTTAGCATGGACACCCAATGACAGGTCTCCACGCTAACTGAACACTAAGTTAACATGTTTTTCTGGAATGGTTAGCACAGTGAGCAGTGCGTACACAAGCGTGACTGACAGTGCTAAGACCCTCCCCCTGGCTTTGATTGGTTGTTTTTGGCTGGGAGTGATGCAACATGGTGACATTGTTTAACTAATATGTCAAAAATATGATGTTTTTTTTAAGTTACATACTGGAGCTTTAAAACGTTCTTTTTGCTGCTGTATTAAAATTTTCTAAGCACTTTTGGCATTTTTTCTATTGTCAGTAATGCAGCTAACATTTCTCTCTGGATTTGGTTTCTATTCCATGTTTCTGTGTGTGTGTGAGATGCAGTCAGGAGGTACAGGTACCTAAACCAGGATATTTTCATTGGAACTTCATGCGGCTGACCCACACAAAGTAATGCAAAACATAAAGTGAAAGGACAGAATTTATGGCTTGCAATCTGTTTTTGTCAGTACGCTTTGGAAAGCATACTGGTTTTCACTCAGCCTCCTTGACTCAACGTTTTCTAAAACCGCCTTTGGATGAACTTGTACTTGACCTCAAGCCACCGATCGTTTTGTACATCTGGAGAACATCAAAGAACAGAGATCGTTTGTTCTACAGAAAACCCAAAAGGCCGCCAAAACCCAACGACTGCTCTGCATTAGTCGATACCGACCCTGTTCCTCATTACCTCGTTCATTTAATGTTGCAGCTCAACTGCAGATGCTGCGGCAAACTAACTGCTAGGTGTTGGATCAAAATGAAGCAAAAACCTCTCCATAAAACGAGATGACTGTCTGGTAATCTACCACACACCCAAAACACACTACAACACCCGTTAAGCCCAAGGCAGCGCCGCACTGGCTGCCAACGTCATGTGTCAAAGAAATATTCCAATAAAATTTCTTAAACCAGGTTGTGAACAATGATTTACAGTAATGATTTAAACAGATCAGTACAAACGGATAGATAATTATGTCAACTGAAACGACTTTTACTGTTAAGACTTAATGTGCAAACTGGTCTGAACTGGTTCCTTCATGCTTTCAATTGTGTTACTTTTGCGAGGTTGTCGAATGTCATGACTCGACACAACAAACTATCCAGCAGGTACGGGGGTGAAGCCGTGTGCCTCAGGCTGAGTGTCAGTGACAGGTTATACTCCCTTAGAGCGGCAAATAATAACAACAAGTCAAGCATCCCATGTTGCGTAATGTTTGCTTGCTCTTTAGTAATGCAAATCTAGCAACAATAACACTTTAATTATCGGATTCTGGCTGCAGTACCAGGTTGACATTTTAGGCATGGGGAACGTCAGGACATTTCACTAGAAATCAATAAATGGCACCCATTTTTTTACTGCATCAAAAAACAACCTTTGGCCAAGTCAGTCTTTTTTTATAGACACTTATAAAACAGCAAGACAAACCAAAGTATCAGACACAAGAAAAACGCATAAAAACATGATTGGCAGTTACTTAGGGTACATTATTTAATGACTCAATCAGATTCTTCCACTGGTTTTAAAATATTGCTTAGGTTTATGTATGTAGCAGTCCCTTACAGATCCTGTGAGGCTGTTATGGACTGTTGGTATGAATTTAGAGGCAGTATTATACATTTTCCAGGCACATAGTGTCATTTTATAGCACGATCAAGTACTTTGTTACCGTCAGTCATCAGAAAAATGCTGTATAACCTGAAAGAAATTTGACTTTGTGATTTAAATTCCTTGTAATTGGGCCTCTGTCTCTTTAAAAACTTCTGCTCTTTCTGAAACTTCAGGAAGTCATCACAACATGGCTCCTCTATATTTACCTTTAATAACTTTTTCACCTGTGATGTACTGAGAAGTAGCTGCTATAATGAGCTCAGCAGATGTGCAGGTGTTTGCTAATTGCTGCTGGCTAGTCTGAAGGAGCAGAGTAGGGGAGTCGCGGGGGAGGAGAAAGCCTACTTGTGAGACGGAAGCTTGGAAACTGCAGCCCTGAGGAGGAGCTGCACCTCGAAGGCGGAGCTAGGTCCACCCAGGCGTTTTGCCACAGGACATTAAGTTATGCACGAAAGAATCAAGGCAACAAGGTCTGTTTTTGATGAGGGAATAAAATTACAGCATGATGTAAAGCTCAAAAAAAGTACATTTTCCATAACACTGTCCCTTTAAATCAGCACTCTCTTTTTTCTTTGAAAACTACCTCGAGACGACGTGTTGTGAATTGTGAAATTGGAAGAACAGGTCAATCTGGTAGAAAATAAACACATGAAGAAAAAAAAGATGATTTGCTGTGTTTGTTTCACTCCCCCCCAAATGTCCTGCCATAAAGTTTAAACACTAAACAAGTTCCCAGAAAGCTTCCACCCACAGTGTTTTGGAACTGGCCTCGTAACCTTTCCTGTACTGATGAGTCGAAATAACTGCTTATGTAAGATCACATTTTCTTCACTTCCCATAAACTCTGTTCACTAATTTTTTAATTTGGTCCCTTAGGACCATATGCACCGCTTACCACTCCAGGAAGCTTTATCTCTGCAATGAGGTACTCTGGGTGTCCAGTGGGGGGCTCCACCAACAGCGAGCATTCTGGTCTGAGCACAGAGAAGATCCACACATCCATGCCACCAACAGTATTTTAATGCAGCATAAAAGGCAGAGAGAGTAAGAGCTGCCTCACCTTTCAACACATGCTGGGCCGGTTTCCCTGAGGGCAGATACAGATTCATCCTTCATTCATCATTTACACTATTTCAGTGTAAAATTAAAGCTTCCATTGTTCATCAAATATAGAATTTTATTACTTTTAATGTTGCCTCATACCAAGAACAAGCATGAACTGCAGCGAGAGGACAAATAACAGACCTGCACAGTGCATTAGAACGCTGTCACATTAAAACCACTTCGATGTGTTTCACTAAGATTTCATGTGACAAAAAAGTACATCGGAATTCAGGAATGGAAGGTGAAATATGTCGATAGAAAAAGCAGGACGGTGCACCGATTGCAGTTTTCTGGCTGATCACCATTCCCATGTTGGCCGATACTGATTTTTATTTATTTATTTTTTTATTTAAACAGTTTCTAAAATGGCAACAGTGAGGCTAAGTCAGTTGCAATAAACCAATTAATCACATGATAAATTAAAACAAGCTCAATAACTTCCATCTGCATGATGATTTGTTTTTCTCATGTCTCTGTTTCTACCAAAAACTGGATGACAAAAGTCCCCAGGCTTGTCAGAGTTTTAGTTGTAATAAATAAGGTACATCATGCGTCCTTTCACTCCCCTTTATGTTGGTCTCTCTCTCGCTTAATCCTGATAAAAAAAACCCTGAAGTTTAAGATTGTAATTCGAACAAGTGAAAGTCGTAGGAAAACTTTTCAGGGCACTGGAAGCGTTCAGCGTTGAAAACGAAGCGACGTACTGAGGCTGCAGTTCCTGGATCACCGGCCTGCTCTTCGTCCGGATGTTCTGCTCACTAACAGAGCCAAGGAACTTTCTGTTCTTCAGCACTTTCCATTCTGCACAAACACATCCCAAACCGTGTCAAGACGTGGTCCGACATTGTCAGAGAGACAAATGCACGAGCACAGACTCACCTCTGTTTAACTCCAGACTGTATTTATTCTCCAGGCCCTCCACAGACACCAAGATAACAAACTGCTGGAACAGAGGATCCTTCTGCGAGACACCGTCACACACACCACTTCCTTTATTACTCTGTAAAGCACCAAACATGTTAAACATGCCATCTGACAAGTCACCTGGCTCTTCTGGAAGAAGTCCTGGTTGATGACGACGTCATAGGCTGTGCAACCCTGAGAGTCTGAAAGACAGCAGCAGATAGGTGGCGCTATAATGGAAAGCAGCTGCTCAGATTTCATCTAAGTCCAGGGTTTCCTCCGCATGTAACTGATTGATTCAGAATGAAGTTTTTGTTTCTTTTTAGCCTATATTTGTGCACTTACATTAACTCTAGTCAGAGTTAGAAATGAATTTAAATATTGAACGTTAAATTTTAGTTAATTTTTGAAAAACCAAACACTGCCGGCTCCAGCGTGTGAAGCTGGCTACAGCACACTGCGCCGCTGTCGGGAGTGAAGCCAAACCAGAGACAACAGTCAGAAGTTGAGGAAGAGAAAATAAGAAAGTATCTAAGGAAGGATAAGCTGAACGCATTTTTAGTTCATAACCTGTCAAAATGATCTTAATGTTAACATATGTTGCATTTGAACGACAGTTGCTAATTAACGCCATTTGGCCTTCAAGCTTAATTTTACAGATTTTGAACAGAGCTGGAGACTCGTTGCTGCTTGGACTTTCAGATGAGTATATTACAATATTTTCAGAAGAAGAGGAAGGGAACCCGAGGAAGATGCTGAGGTAATACTAGAAATGCTCAACGTTCTTTACTGCTCCCTCCAGTTCTCAGGAATACAGAAATGATAGTAGTCTGACGTGTGTAATATTTAAATATTCCTAACGTTCCCTGCATGATATTGGCAACTGAAACGAATCTCAGTCAGAGGTAGTTTGTTTTCTCTCGTTCCTCAAACATAATTGCTTCCCTCTGTGTTTGGAGACATCCAGAAAAATACAATGCAGGTTGCAAGCTGAGCGATTATATTGCTGCAGTAGAGTTGCAATTTCAGTTGTACAGTGTGAATATAGTGAACAAAACAAACAAAAATATTCAGTTTGAAATGGCCATAATTAAAACCATGTTGTTGATCTAAACCAAAAAAGTTAGCTTAGAATGTCAAATACTGTAGCACTATTTTGACTAACCAAACCTTTTGACCGATTTACAGATCACATAACAACCTCCACATTTCCGTCATCTTAAGAAACCTGTAGGCTTTGGCTTTTGCTACATACTGTTGTCAGTTTCTGCGTGCGGCTCGCCCAGGCTCATCGGAACTCTGTAGCTGCTGGGATCCTCCGACTGGAGCAGCTGCACAAGCTCCTCTCTGGAGAGCTCAGGTGGCGGCGGGACAGAGGTCGACTGGCAGATGTTTATGAAAACCTTCTGCTTACCAGGCTCCGAGAACGTCTTCACACACAGACCTGGGTGGAGGAAAGAGAGGAGATGTAAAAAAAAAAAAAGGTACTAAAGAGGAGAAAGCGAAAGGAAACTAGAAAGTCTACAAGCTTTGGATTAATAAAAAAATTATGTCTTCCAGATGTTTCATGTGTGTGGGGGGGAAAAGTCAGCCCAGATTAATTAGGTAAAAATGTTACCATTGCAAAATATCATGTCGCTCTCTTCCAGCTTACACCCAATAAGGCTTAACATGATTCAAGATACAAAGTCATGAAAACCTAAACCCTCCCAATGACATAAGAACTGTAGACCAGCAGCTATCTTCAATAATCACATACAAGCAATGTTCTATCGTTTATCGACTTCCAACAATAACATTGTTGAGAGAGTTTGGGACACTCTGGGTGTTTCCCCACCTGATAGTCCAGGTTTGATTGTGGATCAAAATTGCCACATTTGTTCCATTTTCGGTTTGCTTCCACACTGCACTGTGTCAAACCAGTTAAAAAAAAAACAAAAAACCTGCTCAACCCCTCGCCTATGGGGGGAGCTGCACCACAACCCAATGAAGGACACAACAGGGAAACCTTTGAATCAATTGAGAGCAACTTTCATCTGCACAAAATGTAAACAAAAAAGGAGTGGCATCAGATTTTAGCGATTGTAGGATTTCCCTTCTGTCTTTGGCAAAAGATCACAAATCGTTCCTTCCGTTATCGAGTTTGTTTTGGTTGTATCTACACAGTTGTAGATGATGTAGTCCACTTTCCGCTTTGGAAAGGTCTACTGTCATGCATTCGAACCACATCAGAGTTCACTTCAACAGAACAGAAACCTAGGTTTATAGGCAAACCGATGTTCGCTTTTCTGGTCCACATCAGAGTTCTTTTACAAAATTGTCACGCCTGGCTCAAAGGGGATGACAAAAATGGGAGACAGACGAGTGGGTCTATACAAACAACAATTTATTCATACAAAAATATGGCTCTGGGATATATGATTCAAAATATGGTTCAATTAGGGGGCCAACCCTGCCTGCTTCCTAAAGAGAAGAAGAAAAAGAGAGACACCTGGTGGATGGGAGGTGATCGTCACAGCATTCAAGCCTCTGCAAACGAACCAGACTTTCTAAATAAAGAAAGTAGAGTCTGAGTATGAAACTCTACTTAAGTCTGAGAATGAACAGGGCTGGTGTGAAGGCACCCTAACTTAAACCTTTAGACTTCCACTGCAGCACTTCATCAGTTTAAGGTGTGGACTTTAGCTGGAGAAGTCAGGCACATGTTTCTTTCTGTTTCAGATATTTCAATCTTGATTATTTCTGTTCTTTTAGATAATCCAATATTTAAATAAAGGACAGAATTTCTTAAATAAAACATTACGATTCTAGAATTTCCACCTTTCTACCTCCATTCTTGACGGTAGTGATCAGGAATTTCAGTATTGCTTGTTCTGCTTTGTTCCACACTCGGCATGATCCCGTAATCCTACTGTTTGTTCAGGCCCTGATGACTTGAAGCAGCTGGTTGACACTTACCTTTATGTTTCAAAATGCTTACCTGGTTGAGGCCGGATTAGTGTGGAATCTGGAGTTTTCATCTGCAGCTTTCCCATCGTCTACACAAACGACAGTTATTTTATTATCTGTGCTTGGACAAGTTATGCAGTCTTTTCTTTTGCTCCCTTCTCCAATCGCATGCGCTACAACACACGTTGCTCACTCTGAGCGTTAAACTATTTTATTTAACTGCATTCGATATTTTGTTCTCATTGTGAATTAAGCTTTATGATCTTGTAAATAAAATGGCAAAGAAGTTCTTCTTACTGCCTGTGTGCAAAACCTCCATGGTGTGTAAATGTTGTGCTTGTAAATCAGAATATGGAGTTGTGAATACATTTAGCCACTATTTGAATCAAAATGCCTGACAAATTTAATCTTTGTGCATCCAAAGACAAGAATTTAACTGACTGAATTTTCAGATTTTGCCTGAAAAGAAAGTAAATAAATAAATTGGCATGTATAGGTCAGGAAATTTATGAAAAAAAATTCTATATAATTTCAGAATGACACGTTGAGATTTCCCAGAATGACACCAGCCTCCGCCTGTATTTATTTTGCTTGACATTCTATCAGCCTGTGGTATGAAAAAGTGTTGCTGGTGTACCTTTTCATGCCAGATTTTCTCCTTCCACTCAACCTTCAATGAATAAGTTTAAACAACCACCCTCTTTAGCGATGACCTTTAGTCACCAACCCTCCTTGTGGAGGTTGTTCATAACTGTCCAGTCAGCAGTCTTTTCAAAATATTCTCATTTTCTGAGACACTGGTTTTGGGGTTTTCATTATCTGGAAGCCACAAATAAAGGCTTGACATATTTCACTCTCTATTTTAATGAATCTGAAGCTCATTAAAATATGAGCTTCAGATTCTGAAACGAAACGTTTCCACAATATTCTAATTTTCTAAGATCTACCTGTACAATATATGTTCTACTTTGTCTTACTCTCTTATAAAATCCTAATGAAATACCTTGAGATCTACCACTGAAATATATAAATATATGTCAATTTCACAATTCTTGCACTCTGAATACTGATGGCAAACCAGACGTGATAAAATAAGGGAAGGATGATGACCTGGAACAGCAGCTGCTGGTAGAGTTCCTCTTGTTGCTGTAACTCCAGCTCAGAGTTGAGGAGCGACGAGTCAGTCATCCTCAGTTTGAGCTCAACGCTGCCAAAGTGAAAACACAAACATGATGAATTCCTCACATAAATATTACACCCATCCAGCTATGGCAGTTAAGACTGTCATAAATGTGGAAGCTTAATAAATACTTTACATTAAGAGTTATTTGACATTCAAGTCTGCTTGCCAAATAAAAATGCAAAAGTAGGAGAACTTGGTCTGCAGTCAGGATTTATTGACTGCAGACCAACATCCATCATAACCTGGATGGATGTTATAATATCATGATCATAACATCCATCCATCCAAGAGGATGAAGGGAGGGAATCTCATTAAACTCACTTCTTGAATGACTTCAGAAAGTGAGCAAGGGAGCCGTAATGTTTTCTTTTTTTTTACTCTGACTCTTCATTTGCTGGCTGACTCTCTCTACTTCTCCCTCTCTTTTTCTGCGTCATTGGGCTGTATTGACGTACTGAACAAATAGGCTGATGTATGTCTGTGTATGCGCACATGTATAAATATACACAACACAGCATACAATTAGACGCAATAATCTGGATACCCTTGAAGAAAGAGAGTAAAATTTATGCCCCAAAATCAGATTCCTGGCCCTGCTTCCTCTGTTGTATTGTCTCGAGGTAAATCAGTAAGGGTAAAGCTGAATGTGGGCCCTCCTTCATCATCCACCAGCCAATGTTTTTTTTCTCCTCTTCGTCTAATCCATGACCGACTGCATAATACGAGCTCCAAATGGCAGGGGACCAAGATATTAAGTCAGCTGTGGCAAAGACATACCTTTGACCACAATGACATCAACTGCGTACCACCACCTTCTGGATGAAGGAGTGAATGTCTCAGGGGGGTCAGGATCACAGCTCAGTGGATTGGTTTGGATGTTAAAGACATAAACATCACTTTGGGTTAAGATTCTGCATCCTACAAGGACATGTCAGCATGTAAGACAGTAAACAGTGTGACACAGATACAGATTCGTGTGAATGGGGCAGGCACAGTTTTAGAGACTGTATGAGAAAGTCCATAGACAGAAACTTTTAGCTTTCAATAACACCTGGAACTTTTTTCAGTAACTATGAGGTTTCTGGGACCACGATGAAAACATTTTCAACACTTCTCAGTTTACACATTCATAGGGAATTTGACAAATTTCTAAGAGGTTAACAGAGCCAACTGTAAACAATCATTGGTTAGATTTTAATGCATTGAAGAGAAGCCGGTCTCTCACAGTTCTGTACTGCAGTAAAAACACAAGATTAAAAGTTCAGGCTACAAAAAAATCCTCAGAAATTCACATTTGGTCACAAAATGTTATGGGATTTTTTTGTAAGCAGGGATAAAGGTTCAGTGTAATGTAAATTAACGAACTCTTAACCATCTTTACGTTTGATCCAGACCAAGTTACAGAGTATGAAACTAAAAGAAGCAAACAAAGGAGGTTCTTCTTCACAGTACTGCCCAGATTTGTGCTGTTTTCTTCCTGTTAATTTTGCTCATGTTTGTCACCTGTGTTTCCTGATCAGTTACTATCTCGTGTAGTATTTAAGTTCCAGTCATGCCTTTGTCTGATATGGGATTCTTGTGCGTCTTATGCCTGCAGCTTGGTGAAAATATTATGTCATGTAAAGTCTTTGTGTTAGATAAATCTCCATTATGCCCTGTCGCCATTTGCATTTTGGTCCTCCCTGGTCTCCACCTTCACCAGTCCTGACACTTACTAGCCGTTTGTTCTCATCTGAACATCTGGGAGGTCTGATCAAACGTGCGCTGCTCTAAATATGCACAAAACCCCAAAATGTTCAAAGCATGTCAAAATCCAGTCTGTCAAGCCTCATTAAAAGAAGGTGTCAGACAATCGCGGATCCACTCGTGGGAAACAGTGTGAAAGCCGAGGCATCTCAGGTCGCTGAGAACAAAAGTCATAAACAGTTTCCCTGAAGTAAACAGCTAACAGGATGTTTTGAAATCGCTAATCAAGTCGACGAACCAAGAGCTTGCTGCAATCCGCTCATCCAGCTTTCTATGGCTACAGACTTTTTTCTCCACTTTAAAACACACATTTTGAAATCTATGCACTTCACACAAATAACCTAAAAAAAGCACTAGATGTTATGAACAGAAGACACACGTTCAAACACACACTTGATCTGAAATAGATGTAAAAGTTTTATGTCAGCAGGAAGTTATGGGTAACATAAAACCAAAATCTCTGAGTAAAGTCTCTTTGTGCTTCAGCCTCTCTGCCTGAAGCACAAAGCTCTTGTTCCACATTCAGGAAGGAAAATATGTGTGGAACGAACCAGACCACCTTCAAGGATGAAGCTTTTAAAATTGCCTATTTAGAGTAAACTGGTATTGAGACTAAATTCTTCTTTCACATGCAAATCTTTAGCATAATGGACGCTAGTACGCATTAAAAAGAGTTAAGGTCAAGGTAAACTAAGGTTATACAAAAATGATGGGAGTCAAAACTGTCATAATTCTCCAAGATGGCGACTCACTAATGAGATTAAGCAACAGTAAGAACAGTAACAGCTTCTCTGTTTTGCACCAGATCAATTAGATCCTGTAGTGGTGTGAAACCAGGCTGTTCTCACTCAGGGCTTTCATGCCTGCCTTTCAAGCCAACACTGGGCTATGAGACAGAAAGTAAAGTTTGGTTACTCAAAGCCAAAAAAACAGCGTAGTCACTGGCTGACATTTTGCAACTTAGTGACTTTTTTGTTGTTTTTGTTTTTTTTTATGAAATTCCCAAACTCCCTTAATCTCAAGTACAATTAGGCACAGATACACTTTATCACATTTTGGGATAAATCAGAAACGGTTCTCATGATTATTTCTGTCATCTGTCACCATGCGCAATACTTGCAAACATACAAGACGACGTATCGGCGATTAAATTCCACAAAAATTGAGGTTCTTTTCAGGCAACTCAATGACACACGCACTCAGTGTACACAAAGTCATACACAAACAGCTCAGAGGTTTTTTTCTACTGTCTGATCTCCTCTGGCAGTTCAAAAAGCCATCGTCTCCAGACGGTGCCAGACGTTGTTCATTTCCTCAAACCAGAGATGAATTTGTTTTCACCTCTCTGGTAAAAGAGAGGTGAACTAAAACAAAGAAGCTTTAGTCTGCTAGCAAAACTCTGAGACACTTACTGCAAACATCTACTCTCCATAATGTGCCAGGGAAAACATGCAAATGCTAATTTACACATTTATACGAGATGGGAATTGCTTCCAAACAGCCTGGCTCGGATTTGTGGTGAAGACCAGGTTCTGACAACCTGACACCCGATGTTCTGAGCTACACCACAGCTTAAAGGTGGAGGTGAAGACATAAAGATGAAGGGTGGATGTGTGGAGCAGGAAAAGAAAGTCATATAAGGAGGAGGTGTGGGTGAAAGACAGGATTCTTGCTCAACGTATTATTGTTTTTATAGGACACAGCAGCAGATTCACAATCCCCTCATTGAAGCCTGGGTGACTGAGAGGTCAGCGGTTGTGTGTATTCACTCTCACCGCAGGACGTAGGGGTGCACACACTCCGATACGCACCAAAAAATATAAACTCCAATAGTGGCGCAACTTTCCCTCAGCCTGCCCCCATCCCTCTCTGCTTTCTTTCTAGAGTAGATGTGTAAGACTATCTCTCAGTCTGCTCTTATTTCCTCTGATTCTTCTGGTTCTCATTATTTCGTTCCAGCAGCTTTGACTGTGTTCTCCCAGTGAGAACACAGTCAAAGCTGCAGCCACAGCGAAACACAATGAATTCCTCACATAAACCCATCCAGCAATAGTTGTGGAGGCTTAATAAATATTTTACAATAAGAGTTATTTGACTTTAAGTTTTTATTGGAATGGTATAACTTAATAGGAACATGTGCAAACAGCATATTAGGGATGATTTGAAAAGCATTTAAAAAGCTTTTTTTCTTTTAAAGAAATAATAGAGGAATAGATACACCAAACACTAGCTTATTAGAGACCATTATACTTTTATATTAAAAAGTAATATTTAATGTAACCACGAATATGCATTACAGACTCTTCACAAACGATAAGTGTTTATTATATTATTATTAACAATCACGTAACAATTTTACATGTGGAAAACTGTTGTAACGTAATGAAAAAGACAGATAGTTGCAAATTAGCCTAGCTTGAGCTTGTTAGCCCACGAGCCGAACAACTTCCGGTTGTCCGGTTCAACTTTCTGCAGTGTATCCTTTGTTTTATTTTTTTTTTAACATTTCAGCACGTCTTGACATGCTTAAATAAATCTGTGCTTACTGTTTTATATCAGGCGAAGCAGCAGAAGGCACGCTGTGTTATCTTCCTCGTAGCAACAACCTTTTCCGCTGCGAGCATTTCAGAATAAAAGCATTCAAAACATGTCCAGAAGCGCAATGAAACCGCAAGATCGCGGTGAAACGTCACACACTCAGAGGGAGCAGGGGAAACCCAAACACTTAACACCTCCAATATAATACCACCGCTCTGTTCATGTTTTAAAAACAGCAGTTGTAGTCACTCGCTCCCCCTTTTTTTCTCCGCGGCTTCATGGAAGAAGAAAAAGAGAGAAGCTCTTTTTTCTCTGAATATAGAGCGAGGTAAAATATTCAAACCCTTGGAATGGAGTTTGACTTGGTCATTCTTACACAGTGGCGCAAAAAGTGGGTATGCAATGTATGCAACGTATAGGGGCGCTGCTTTAGAGGGGGTGCCAAAACGATGTGGGGGAATTTTTTATAGTCAGCATTTTCTGTATTTAACAGCCGTTTGAGCATGCATGAAATGATCAGTAATAGAGGAACGGCACTGATTGACTCCCCCCTCCCCATCCCTTGTTCCTTCACCACCCCTCTCGTCGCCCGCCGCCTCTCCAGATGGATCCCAAAATTCTTCGGCCCGCTGAAGACTTTTGATATCAAGACTTAAACTTCTGAAAATATGAATGAAGCCAATCTAATGATTTTAGACAGTTCATACTTCTCCAGTTAAGTTTATAAAGGCTCTCTCTAATTGGCAGACAAACTGACCAATTATTTTCAAGATTTGACATTTTACTTTCCTACATGTTTTTTCTGTTTTTATTGTGATTTGTTCTGTGGGAGGGAGATTGTGTTTCCATGTGATCTTAGGTAATTCTAGTTTTGAAAATAGGAGACTGTTCCCATAATATAATTCACACAAAGCCTCATGCTTGGGATATGGTCCTAGTCAGTGAGACTAGGTACACTATAATCTGAAACAATGTGGAAACCTCTTCAAGTTTACTGAATAGTCCCGGACTAAGGCTAGGTTCAGACTGCAGGCTAGGTTCACTTTTTGTGAAAAACATGACTGTCAGGTTGATTGGCCTCTCCAAATTGTCCCTAGGTGTGAGTGTGTGAGTGCATGGTTGTTTGTC